>JBBYHK010342413.1:17216-77325 GCA_038382065.1 Adansonia grandidieri | reverse complement strand
GCAGTTCCTCTATTAGGATTTGCAGTGTCTTGGAGTTATGTGGTAGTAATGGATCGTTGATACGGTGGAGTCTCTATTCTTCGTATCCAGGAATGGTAGGGCTTCCTTTCCAGTATCTTTCCATACAATAGACCTTCTTCCAAGCTTTGAAAGCTGACTAGACTTTTACTTTATAAGTGGGCTCTCCGTATTCAAAATCCCAAGTCCTAAGTCTTCGAAGAATGGGATGAATTGCTAGCACTGGAATTGATGCAGTACCAATAGAGGAGCATAACTGGGATTTCCCCATAATCCCAGGAGTGGTACACAAGTGTAGTCTCCACATCTATACACAATCGACTGAGTGAACACCCATGGGGCTCTCCATGTGATTTCTTCCTCCTTGACATTTCATAATTCCTCAACCTAATGATTTTCTATCTTATCTTGATGACATTCTTCCTCTAATACCATGGAAAGAAGACTGAACTTGAAGAAGAAATTTTGTTTAGTTCTTTCCTCCCTAACAAAGAGATGACCTAGAAGCCATATCTAGAGCAATGGGGCACACCCGATAAACCTTCCCATTCCTATTTTGAGGGCATGGATGGTTTTGATGATGATGATGGAAGCAAGGTTGATGTCACAACATAGGCTAGAAAAAAAATCTGTGATGGCCACCTCTACATAACCCAAAGTTTTCGAGAATATGACGAGCCCGTAGATTGCCAGAGCGTAGATAGCTTAAACTATTTTTTGGTCAGAAAGATTTACCATTGCCTCTTTCAAGTTGGCCTAAGAGATGCATTCGCTGCTCCCTTTTACTTTGACATGATTGTCAACCTATGCTTCAGTGGCTCCAAGAATTTGCCTCAACCTTTTCTTGAATGGAGGAAGCGATAACACTTTACAGTAAATGCGGTCAGACTTTGCCCTTTCTATGTTGAATAGAGCTGTGTATTCATTAATGGTAGAGACTAAATTTTGTTGATAGAAGGTTAAACATCGGTAGGTGGAATTCCATAACTATGTCATTGCTCGCAACAAGCCATCATCCAACTAAACTCAAAGTAAAAGAGTTATATCCTCGTACTTTTTAGTGAAGGCTTATTTCTCATTGTTATCCCAACTATCCCAAATATGCTTCAATTCCTAACAATCATTCTAACAAAAACTGATCTTGACCTTTTCATGCATTTCTAAAAAGTAGTCAGGCTTTAAGATGTCCCCATCTTAACGTTGGTGACCTTCTGACCATGTTCTGATGTTTTCAAAGGACTTGATAATGGAGTTAAGTTGTTGCTCCATAAATGGTGCCTCTTGCTGAACACCGAACCAGAACAATTGTCCCAAAATGATGATAGTCATGATAGTTATGATGAAATGATGCATGCAACAAAACACAAACAAAAGGAAAATAAGTTAGTGGAAGATATAGGAGCTAAATGTAAAGAAATAAAGAATTTAAGAACATCAGAACAAAAATATTCATAACATGTCTCAACCAAGGTGGTGAGACAAGAAATGTGCAACATTTTAACATGTCAGGATGCAATCTGCCCTTTATGAGGTGATGTAATATTGTATTTTAATGGAAAAATAATCGGCCAGTAATAATATTCGTTTATCACTACTCATGCGGATGCGCGTTAAGCCGTGACTCGGACAACATAACAACTTACAGTATAAGACATTATGAACGATGATTTTTGCTCACTGTCACTTATTTATACAAAGGTTAGCCATCATTTGGGTAGCACGATGGCATGCCCTGATAAATGATGAAAATGCAAATGCGGGTGACAATTGCATACTCATTGTCACCTACATAATTATGGTAATTATAAGTAAAGTTTAGGAATGTTTCCTCGAGTGACCCTATTTTTTGAGTATTCTAGAAGCGTTCTGCTATGGTTTGACATGGTTTAGCTCATAGGGCTCACTATATGAGGTTTAAGTTGATGCCTAAATAGGTATCTGAATTGCTCCGTCATCCGATAAAGATAGTTGACCCTAAACCTAAACCCATCATGGGTTTGGCGAAATGGTATGCAAATGCGAAGGGTTACTCACGAGGGACATAGGTAATTTTACATCCAGCAAGTTATTGCTACACCTGTGTGGAGAGTTACTCACAAAGGTGGATAGCTCACTTCCTCCTAATGATTGGGTTATAACCACGCCATAGAGTTTGGTGGGACTCTAATGGTCATGCAAGTGCACGGTGTGTGACGAGGAAACAATCAAACCTTATTGCTTACTCCCGTATTACCATATTTATTAGACTGATGATTATTTGAAAATAAGACAATCCTGACAATCATGCCAAACAAAAGATTAGTTTAAAAAACAAAAAAAATGGGTCATAGTTAAATAATGATCAAAGATCGAAGAAACCAAGAACCTAGCAAGACATGATTAGTTATTGGCCTAACTCTCTATACTATCCCCATGACTTAAAACATTTTTTGACTTGAAAATGTCTTATTGACTAAAACTTTTCCTTCACAACATGATGAGAATGAAAAAGTATGGATTCTCGACTTGTGATACAGTGAAGGGGACCATAAGACAAATCACTCATCTTATTGGTCTCGAATGCCAGCATGAAATGGCTAACGCATGGAGTCACCACCGATCATTTCAGGTTAGGCATGACCGGATGCCTATTGAAACCTATGTTTTAAGTTACGAAACTCAAAACATCGATCCCGTGGTCTACATAGTACAAAGATGCATCGTTGGGTTTGAGAGTTGGTTATGCACGATGAGGTATGAACTTTTTCACAATGCCCAAAATTGATACCTTACTAGCTATATCTCATCTCGGTTTTGATTATTCGATCTTAATTCATCATTATTTCAATATAACCCCCTTTTAATGCATGAATTTTATAGAAATACAAATCCAAGTTTTGATGAAAAGATTTAATCTTATATACACCCTGGATAGATGGGGAATATAGAAATTTTCAATAAAAATGACCTTTGGATCTTACTTTGGAAAATGGAATGTTCCACTTTAGGCACTGGAGAGATACCCGCACGAAACATTACCTTTAATTTTATTTGACATGATTGGAAAGCATGAATGCAAATAATCATCACAAAGAAATCACGTAAGGCAACAAATGAAGTAACACAACATGGATCATTCAATGCGATGATAAAGAAAAAGGATAGACTATTGGAATTTATCTCGTAATTGGCATCGATTATCTGGGAATAACCGAATCGATAATTTTTTATATGCATCTGGGTTTCTTGATTGAACGAGGTTTATTTGATACATTCATAGAAGTCCAGGAAGGAGAAAAATTTAATTGTAGTTGAAAGACAGGGTTGGAGTATCCCTTCGAAAAGATGAGGTTGGAGTATCCCTGTGGATGACAAATAATTTTGACGAAGGAAGATTTTTAAATCTTGACAATTTTGAAAACCAGGGGTGGAGTATCCTGTCGGAAGGTTAAGGTTGGAGTATCCTCATGAATGACAAATAATTTTGACAAAGAAAGATTTTTAAAACTTAACAATTTTGAAAAGCGGGGTTAGAGTATCCCCTTGAAAGGTCGGGGTTGGAGTATCCGCATGGATTGTTCTCGAGTCTAATTGGGGTGATATAGAGACATTCGAATGTCTCGAGATGAAATTCGGGAAAACAACTTAATTTTGATCATGACCAAGAACAGGGGATAGCATTGCATGATCGCACTTTCTGAATTTATTTTGGATTGGTTTGAAGGCTTTAGAGGATGGACAAGATACCGACAGAAAGGTAACTTAATGAAGGTCAATCTAAAAATATTCCTAATATCCCAAAAAATCACTTTTTGGGGAAATAAATTTTTAAATTTGGGTCAATTATGGTACTAATAGAGCATGCAAGGAAAAGGGTGTGTCAAAATTTGAAAAATCATTTCAGACTTGTTTGGTATCAAAAAATTGCAAATAATACCTTTCCAAAAAGGGAATTTCATGAACTTCTTAGGAAAAATGTTGGATGGATTTGGAAAAATCGTTTAGTGGGCCTAAAGGGCCCAACTAGAATGCACTTTGTTAACTCTAAGGATTCCAAACAGTTTAGGTTTGGAAAATCGTAACTCTTTCATCCGGACTGATCTGGGGGTGAACATGACCTCATTTTAAAGATAGTTTGACACACATGCATAGAAAAATATTATAAAATTCATGAAAAATTGTATGGGATTTTAAAATGCTTTTCAATTTGTAATAGTGATGCTACTAGTAGGGGACAAAGCAAAGTAGAGGATATTTCTTATTTTCTCTATGTTTATGGGTCCAAACTCGAATCATCAACATTCAAACATCCATAACGGAAGGGAATGAATGGCATGAGAATCGCGAACTCATTTGCACAACCTCGGAGTAATTTAGGATGATGAAATAGTCCGTTGATCCTACCACTCAAGGTTTTGGCTCGAAAACAAGGCATGAACATTTAGCAAACAAGTGCAAGGCAATTTTTATGGGAAAATCAGAAGTTTTGAGCTCGTTTAATCAAGATTCTAGATCTGAAAATTTTAATTTTCCCCTAGATTTTTGCTAACTTTAAGGAAAATACTAGGTCCATGCTATCCTCATTGGTTGAGGTTAACATGCTTGGCTAAGGGAGGTTTTGAAAATCAGTTTTTGGTAGCCATCAAACATGCATTTAGACAAAGAGAAGACAATAAACATACAATGGGATGGCACATAACATGAATGGGGATGCTAACTTTACTAATGGTCTAGATAAAGAAAGTGTTATGCACTTTGACAAGAAAATATTATAGATGCTAAAAATGACAATGATTCATGACATGATGCAAGCTAATGTATAAATATGCTTGAAATATGTTAGGCTAAGGATTCATACATGGATTAATCATAACAAGATGCATGGATATGGTATAAAATGCATGAGCAAGAGCTATCAATATAATAAGGATAAAATGAGGCATTTTGCACATCAAAAGGGCAGAAGGCATCCAAATCCTAAACTACCATAACCGAAGGCCACAATAATGCATGAGAATCTTAAGAGGGTGATGGAAACATGGAGAGCTCACTAAAATGATGAAGATGCTGAAAAATAAAAAATGAAGGTGATAAAGTAGGAAGTTATACCGATAAACTTTAATTTTTGGCCAAATAGTTAGAGTAGTAGAGATGGCTTGAATTTTCCTCTTTTCCTTATTGTTAATAAGCAAGAAAAAGATAGCAATAATAAGGTTTTGGTTCTGTGTGGATGAGGGTGATTTTCAGAATGTGTAATGGTTGAGAATGAGTGTTTTGGGTCTGTTTTTGGGTGCTGAGTGAGAGCTACAGATTTGGTTTTCTTTTATATGTGAATGTCTTTTTGGAAGCTAAAACAAGCTGGAATCTCCAATCTCTCAGCTGAGATATAAATAGTCTATTTATACCAGCATTTTGGAGCCAAATTGGAGATGTTTTTGGTCATTTCTCAAGGGGGACAAAGTGGCTATAGAGTAGCTGTAGGGAGCAACTTGCTACCAATGTGATGGACATAGGGTGGCTAGTTTAAATGCTAAAATGATTTTCCAACAAATAGGGTGGCTAATGGTGATCTTGGTCAACAAATTGAGGAGGAGTAGGGTGATCATGTGCATTGACCTTTTTATCTAATTTAGACTTCAAAAAATGTTTTTATTAATTCAAAAGTCCAAATTCATAATCTAATATGGGTTTTGATCTTTTCTGATGCAAAGAAATGAGTTAAAATCAAGTTTTTGATCAATGGTGGACAAATCAAAAATACTCGGACCATGAAAAATGGTCAGTATGTATTGATACATTGCAGAATGTATCAATACATTTGGTCCAAAAACCTTGAGTGTATCAATACAATAAACATTGTATCGATACAATGATCATTGTTTCGATACTATGAACCATTGTATCAATTCAATGCTTCATTGTATCGATACATTTCTTTACATAATGCACATTTTGGTCTTGGCATGGCCTAGTATTGATACATGAGCTCCGTATCTATACATAAGCTCATGTATCGATACATTTACATGTTGTATCAATACAAATAAGGACATTTCAAATTTTTGGATCATTGGAGCATTGTATCGATACATGAGAACCATGTATCGATGCATTCAAGCAAAATTATGAATTTTCTCATATCTTTCATCCCTGAACACTTTGAACTATGTCTTTTGATGCCACATCTTTGCATTTATCTTTGATATGATCCATAGGCCTTCTTGACCTCTTCAAAAATACTTTTCTACCTGGTGACACGTCGCTCGATGATCATCGCCCCCTCTCACGTCCATGGCCTAAGTTGCTAAAAGAATAGCCTGGACAAAATAAGGTGTTTACACTCGTTTAACCCCTAACCCTCCAAATGAACTAAAATAAATTCGAAAAGGGCAAAGCATGATGCTATCCCCTATTTTTAGACATAGGAAATTTGCCTGAACCAGTTTTCTGAGGCATACAAAGGCCTCGAAATGCATTTAATTAATTTGGTAAAAAGTTTAGTGTCAAAATAGGTCCTGAAAGGCTTTGATCAAGGCCAAACAAAAAATAATTTTATCCTTTTTTGAATTATTAGTTTTAATTTTAAAATACCTATTTTCATTGAAAATTATATTCCTTTTATTTTTTAAAAAAGTTTCTAAAATGTTTATCTTTGGGATACTTCAACCTTCTTCTCTAAAAGGATACTCCAACCTTATTTTTTTTAAACTCCATCGTTAAGTTTCTTATCTTTGGGAATATTCTAACCTTATTTTTTAAGGGATATACCAACCCCATTTTTTAAACATGAAAGAAATCCAAATTTTCTCTCTGAAACGTCCCCAAGCCTTTTTAATTGAAACTCTTTTTAATACATCAAATAACCATCGAGTCCAAACATGTCTAACAATTGTAATTCTGTTTATTCCTCAACAATCAAAGACAATTACAAGATACGTTCTGCTTGTCCCTCCTTTTATGCTTTTTTGTGTGTATTTTTATACGATGTTATTTATTTTTGTCTTATTAACAAGTTTCCCTTTATGGTTTCCATAATGCAACCATATTTCCAAATCATTTTTAAAAATTATGAAGAATGTTCCATGATGGTATCTCTCTAGTGCTTGACGCTGAATATCAAATTTTCAAAATTAAATCTAGAGATCATTTTCATAAAAAATCCCATGTTCCCCATATCTCTAAGGTGCATACGAGATTTAATTTTTTTTTTAAAATGACATTTATAATTCTTATACAAAATTCATGCTTAAAAGCAGATTATATCAAAATAATGGCAAGTTGAAACTAAAAAACCTGAAACCAATGTAAAACAAGGCTAGCAAGCATTGCTTTAAGGTGTCGTAAGGTGCTAATCTTTCCTCACACATAACCAATTCTCAAGCCTAATTAATGAATCTTCAGATCTTAGAGACCTTGAAATTGATGTTTTAAGTTTCATATTTAGGGATATCATTTTCAATATGTATTTGATCATGCTTAACCCTTAATGATCGGTGGTGACTCTAAGCCATTAGCCACTTTTTAGTGACCATTTAAAAGCAATTGGACAAATGACTTGTCCGATGGTCCTTTCCTTCGCTTTCATCTTTTCTAAAATATTCGCCCATTTTGGATCACTTTTAGCCTCTTCTTTTCAATGAATTTTAACTGTTTATGTCAATCCTAGACCTATTTAACTTTCTCCAATTTGGTCTCTGTCAGTACCCAAAGTGAGGGAATTTCAACTTTAATTGGTAAAATGGCCTTCGTACCATAAACCAACGAATAAGGCATTACCCTATTTGTGGTTCAAACTTAATTTGTATAAGCCAGGAGGGCAAAGGGGAGTTTTGATGCCAATCTTTATAGGTTCGTACCATATTTCCCATAATCTTCTTGATATTTTTATTAGCTTTTTACTTTGTTCATTATCGGACAATATGTCATTGAATTATGATATGAGATTCTGAATTGGGTACATACCTCTTTCAGCAATTTATTATTCAAATTAAAGGTGATGTTTTCTATAATTCTCTTAGGGATTTCAAATCGGCAAATGATATTGGTCTTTAAGAATTTTATCATTATTAACTTTGTTACATTTGCATAGAATGTACCTTTGACCCATTAATGAAATATTCTATGGCCACTGATTATAACCTTTTTTATAAAGAATTTCACTATCTAGAACAAAGCTCATTGCTTACCTTTTTAACATCCTTTTATAACTTTCAGAGGCTTTGTCTGGGTATACAGGATCCTTAAGATACCTTTTGATGCCATAATACCACAAGCGGTTAATAGCTTCTGTTTTGACATTATAACAATGTGTAAGGGACTCATATATACTTAACTAAATGGGAATCAGTTCTTACCTCTCATTTACTTTAAACATTGAGGCAAGGGTAGCTAAAATATCTACCATTTTATTATCATCTCAAGAAAAATAGATGAATTCCACTCTTAAATTCTTCTAGTAATTCTAATATCAATTTTTTATATTGCAGCAACTTGGAATCTTAGGTTTTCCATTCTTCACATAGTTGATAGAACTACCAAGGTTCAATCCCTATAGACTTTCAATATTCAGGTTTCCTTTCTATGGTTATATAGAGTCCCATGATGTATGCATCTTATTATATGGTGTTATTCATGCAATCAAAATCTAATTTGGCAGTGAAAGGATAGTAGTCTCCTTTCGAGGATATCAAGATTACCTAATTCCATGGCTCAAACATTTAAAGCTTCATCAAAATACATCTTCCATACTAATTGCTCGAGCTATTCTACTTCATCTTTAATGAAGATATACATCAAATTCTCATCAGGAAAATCAAAGTCTAAAAGCTGATAATCATTAAACACTTGACTTGCTAGAAATTCGGCAATAACACTTCTTTTTATAGCTTTATGGCTTACGTAGACCATTTTTTATTTTGATAACAAGACCTGACATCTAGTTATTCATCTGGACAATGCTAGTGCTTCAGAAAAGCACTTGATTAGATTCATGTTGGTAAATAGCTATGTACTATGGTGCAGCATGTATTGTTAGATCTTTTTTGCAACCCAAACTAGGGCACAACATATCTTTTCGATTTAGGAATAATTACCTTATAGTCTAAAAACATTTTACTGAGGTAATAAATGGCTCTTTCTTTTTTCCTAATTTTTTGATGTTACCCTGATACAGATCCCATTGACTTTTTGAATACTATAAAGCACCATAGGAAGGGTTGTCCTAGCAGTAGAACTAACTGACTTGACAAATAATGCTGCACTTTCTTGAATGCGTTTGAGCAATCTTCATTCCATCTAGTTGGATCATGCTTTTAGAGGAGGTAATTTGTCTGTAAGTTGAGAGATAAAACGGGTAATGTAAGTCACTTTCTTAAAGAAATTTCTAACTTTTTTTTGTGTGCGTAAAACGGTAATTTTTTAATAGCTTTAATCTTATCAGGATCAACCTTAACCCTTTTTTCACCTATAATGAAGCCCAATAACTTCCTCAATATGGCTCCGAAGGTGCACATTGTCGGATTCAACATCAATTAATACTTTCTTAGCCTTTTGAACAATCTCCATAAATTTGTGACATGCCTCTCCTCTTGGGGCTATTTGGCAATCATGCCATCCACGTAGACTTCAATCTTTTTATGCATCATATTATGGAATAGAATGACTATTGTCCTTTGGTAGCTTACCTTGACATTCTTTAATCTAAATGGCATCGGTGTATAACGAAATATACCCTACATTGTAATAGATTTGGTTTTTTCTATGTTTTTTAATGCCATTTTAATTTGGTTACACCTCGAAAATCCATCTACGAAAGAAGACAAATAGTTCTTTACAGTGTTATCAACCAGAGTAACAATATAGGGAAGAGAAAAATTACCTTTAGACTTGTTCGATTCAAATCCTAATAATCTAGACATGTTTCTCCTATCTTTTTTTAGGAATAGAGATAATATTTGCAAATTACTTTGGGTATTTTCAACTCAAGAAATTTGAACTTAAATTATTTTTTACCTTTTTTTTAATTTTTAAAGGTAGTTCTGATTTCATTTTTTTAAACTCTTTCTGAAATGGCTTGCATTATGGTTTCAAAGGTAATTTATGGACCACGATCCTTGTATCTAGGCTCGGCATATCTTGATAGGACAATGCAAAAAAATTTTAAAACTTTTGAAGCAGACTTATCAATTCTTCTCTGATAGCTGACATGAAAGAAATCCCTACTCTAACCTCTTTTCTATCATCTCCATTATCCTTTAAATTTATGACCTCGGGAGGCTCTTTATGGGGCATTATTCATTCATCATTTTATTTAATAAAATTTATTAGATCAAGAGGCAAAGTATAATCATCAACATCCTTTTCCAAATTGACCTTTTCCAAGCAAACATCATATTCAAGTCGACCTCTAAATCCTGAATAAGATTTTTAGCTTTTTCATTAAGAAATCTATAAAGGTAAAGAAAAGAAAGAATGGACAAACAAAAATATGGTGTGATTTGCATATGTGTATATAAATAGAAAAAGAAAATATTGGTATGAAAAAAACTAAATATATATAAAAATTTAGTTTATATACATTCTATTTCTATAAATGATTATGTAACATTTTAAGTTACAGAGAGGATCCTTAGATGCTAAAGTAAATTCCTAAAATTACTCTAGAATTGGTCTAAACACTATAGTCTTCTCATTAACAATCTAATTCCGTTAAATGTATCCAGGAGGACATGAATGGATTCCATGATCATCATTTGGTTCCTCACTGTTTTCTCCAATGGTTGCCACTTGACACTTCTCGAAGTCCTTATTGATCACCATTATGGTATCTTTATTTTATCCTTCTATTTTTGGATTAATGACCCCTCTATGGTGGAAAATTTCTTTAAACGAGGGGTAAAAGGCTAACTTTTGGCTTAACTCTCAGTCGATGGCCTGGGCTAGTTTCTTTCTTTGAGTTTGGTCTTTATTTTCTTCTTTTGACTTCATTCCAACTTGAAGCCCAATTCATGTTTGTCTTTCTTGCCAACCATGTTGATGGATTAGCTTATCCTCTATAGATATTTTCCAAGGCTTATTTTTAGCTAAGGCACCTTTTTCTACCATGAACTTGGTACCCATGTTGGTGCTCTTTGAAAACCTTGGCTTCAAGATTAAAGAGCCTTTCACAACAAAGGTGGCATTAACAATTTCAACGACTCTGAAAGAATATTAGCTTTAGCATTTACCTCAACATAAAAAGCATTAGTAGAAGTCATGGTCACAATATTCTTTTTCCCAGATATGCTGACCATTTTTTCATCAATTATGAATTTGACTTTTTGATGAAATGATGAATATATAGAGTTGGCAGAGTGGATCCATGGTCATCCCAATAAATAATTATATGTTGGGACGATACCTATGACATGAAATTCTATTTCAAAAGTGCAAAGACTGAAGTAATTGAAATGATTCCTTTAATTTCCCTTTTTGTTCCAACAAATGCTTTGACAATCATCTAATTATGCTTTATTTGGCTTGTGCCAATTAGAAACAACATTACATTGAGAGCTGACCCATTATCAATGAACACTTTTCATAGTATAGTCCATTGTAGTTAGTGATTATATGAAGGGCTTTTATGGAAATGGTCCCTTCTAGTAGGATTTCATCATTGCTAAATAAAATGAAGTTGTCAGGGACAATATTATTTACCAAGAGATCAAATTTATTTATCGATATATCTTAAGGGCCATATGTCTAGTTAAACACTTTTAACGAAACATTCTGGTGTCGCTTTGAGCTGAATAGTAGAGCTAAGGGAGAGATTTTTATTGGTTGTTATTTTAATTGCTCGACAATGTTATATTCATTAGTTTTTTTATAAATTTAAGAAATTTCATGCTTTTTTTATCAATTCCTGAACTTTTTCTAGGACATCTAGATATTTGTCATTTTGGTTTTGCTTTGGCATCAGCTTCATTAATTTTAAGGCCAGAATACTGATCACTTCTAGTCACATGCTTACCCTGTAATTTTAACAATATCTAATTAGCTTGTAACAAGCTTCGAAGTTATAACCCTACCATCATACTTCCATGGCACTTGTTCATTATCTTTTAATGGAAAAAAAACTAGTGTCCTAATGATAAGTGTTTGAGCAGTTTCAATTTTAGGAGTAGCCCTTAGCTTGTTGCTGTAGATAATAATAAAGTGACCAGCACCATAGGGTGGTTGCAATGGCCCTTTATTAGTTATGTTGATTGACTTTTCTTCCTTTAGGTTGGCTTCTTAATAAAATTCAACTTCATCATTATCCATCATTCTTTGGATCACGGTTGACATTTCTAGACAATCTTCTAAAGTATGTCCTGGAGTCATATGAAACTTGTAAAAGCTAGCCCTAAAATCAAATTAGTTATCAATGCTTCTATGATTCTAACTAAAGATTCCACCTTTAGTCAGGATCAACCAAACTTTTTTCCATTGGGGTTTTGACTTTTTGGACATCTGTCTTTGCCCATTGTTCTTCCTCAGTGATTAAGACATGCACTTCAAGTTCAAGATGATTAGGTAAAGCATTTGCTACTACTACATTGGGTCCTAGAGCATAGAAAATCACCCGCCTTAAGAAGGCTTTTGACCTTTTTTTTAAAAGCTAGACAATTCTTAATTGAATGGCCTACTACCGCATGATATTCCTAGAGAGCATCAGGTTGCACTAGCTATAAAAATTACCCTCATATGGTTTGGTAAAAAATAAGGGCTACCAATCAAGCCTCAAGAAGCTTATCAAATATTTCTTTAAAAGAATGAGATCTCAGTTGATTGGCCTTTTAGGCTGGTTGGAATTGGGCTTAAATTAATTTTAAGAATGAAGATTTGTGATGGTGGTTTGTGGGGTGAGTGGAGCAAGAACTTAGGGCACATTAAAAAAATATATGTTTTAGGTTTATTAACTTTGGTTATGATAATAAGGGCGAGGACCTTGATGGTATGGCTAATCAGTATAGTTAATGGATAGGACATTTTTCTTTTTAACTGGATTTAGCCTTTTTTTCTAGTAGAAGATTCACCAGCTGCAATCATTTTGACTTTTATTATTGTCTCAATCATTTCTCCTAATATAACAAGGTCGGTGAAGTTCTTAGTTGCATTCTCTACCAACTTATCATAGTAAGAAGGGCACAAATTATTTACAAATAGCATGGTTGTTTCTTTCTCAATTAATGAGGGTTGAACCTGAGAAGCTATATATCTCTCTCTCTCTCTCTCTCTATTCATATTTCTTGAAAGATTCTATGGGCTTTTTCTTTGTGTTTCATAAAGTTAGCTTATCTAGTACCCATTCAGCCATGTATTTGACAAGTTGATCTAACATTGAATTTGGGTATAGTTTAATTAATTATGCCATCTGAGTGCCTATCCTGGCAATCTTTCTTAAAAATAGTGAATAAGAAGCTTGTCATTTTGTGCATATCTAGTTATTTTTTGAATGAACATTCTGATATGCACTTAAGGAGAGGTAATGCTATTATACTTTTCAAACTCAAGCATTTTAAACTTTGGAGGAAAGACCAAATTTGGTACCATGCTAAGATTTTAAACATCGACACCACTATAAAGTTTGGCCCTTTTATAGTTTTAAGCCTTCTTTCTAGAAGCTACAATTTTTCTCTTTTGATTTTTGATTTTGCCAGCTTTTTTTCTTTTTGTTTTCACTTTTCTTTCTCATCATGGTTAAGAACCACCAACTCCTCTTATTTAGCTATAGTTCTTACATTTGCCTCTTATGAAGGAGTGTTAAGGTTAATAACCATGACTGGTGGAAAATTAGTTACAGGGACATTTTATTACATATTTTGGGTATTTGTCGATTGTGCATTTTGAGCATTAGTCAACTATCTTTCAATTGGTACCCCTCAAAAACCCTAACAGGAGTATCAAAAGTAATTTTTGGCTATCGATGAATCGGCTCCCTTACCATTAGTAATTCCATCGTCCTTATGATTTATGCTTCTAGTTCTCTTATCTTGGCCTCTTGGGCCTCATGCTGACTTCTTTCTAATCTTTTAGTCTAGCTAAATGGTTTTCGGCCATTCTTTTTGCTTTGTATCAAGTATGCTACCGATGGGTAGATGGTTGATGGGTTGGTCTCTCTAAGTTTACAATATTGGAACTTTAAAAATTCTAGATTTCCTTAAGTTAAAGTTTTTATTTATGAATTCATGAAATTAATAATTGTATGAATATATATGTATCTATGCATGGTATGAACACATGGATATATGAATGCACTTGTAGGAATGCTTACTTTAGCAAAAGATTCCAAACTTAAAAATTTTCATTAACTTTATAGAGAACTACACATTCACATTATTGATCATAAATGGATTATATTGAACGAAGGTCCTAACTTACTCGCATTGGTCTCAAGCTTTTTCTATAATTTTAAGTATAATGTATCCATGTACCTTACAGGGTTAATCTATCTCTGTAGGACCTCAACCTTTTCCACCACTTTTCTAGCATGGAAATAGCTAACTGAATCTACTCTGTGAGATAATCAATGTACATCTATTAGCCTATACGTCTAGCTTCCCATATTTTTCATCCTCTGCTCACCATAATTTTTCATCCCAGTATGCTTCCATGTCTTGGTTGGCTCATACCAAAGCTTGAATATTGCCTTTTCTCTACTATAGTTCTAGTCTTACCTTCATAATAATTATCGGAAGGGCTTTTTTTTTTCCTATAACAACTAGGATATCCGTCCCTATTCTTCGTACAAGGTAGCTCTGAGTTGTTCATTTTTCTCAATAGACCTCTTTAGCTAGAGACAAGTACTAATATGCTCTTTCCTTTATCTTTCAAAAATGACATCTTTGACTTCTCCTTCCAAAGCTTTAGCCTTTCATGCCCATAATTCTTTATAAAGTTTGTTCATCTTTTTCGTCATTTCTTTAGAAGTCCTACTAAAACTATTAGATATCCTTGCAAGTTTTAGTTTTTTGTTCTATTCTAACTACTCCATCTTTATTAAGTTATACTCTTCCTCCATTTTCATGACTTCTTTGTCTTTAGCCCCTATTTTGGTTCTTAAATAGTCAACTTTTTCTTAAGAGTACCTGATTCTCATCTCTTGTTCTTTTCTATTCTTTGGTAGCCTCTTCCTTAATTAAATCTATCTCAAAAGGCATAATAGGCTCTGGTCAGATAAAGACTTGGTGAATGGCTTATCTATACAAAGAATGATCAGGTTGCACCCTTGGATTTTCCTCCAAGCATCATATCCTAATGTAGTCTAATCTGTATATGCACACAACCTAGACTCATAACTTTCTCTCCATTTCAAAGCAGTTTGCTAAAGTGTTTTTCTATAATCATTCCCTTGGTATTCAAGATCTTTACAAGCTATTCTTAAAGTCATCAGAATAAACTACTGGGACCCATATTGTCCCGTACTAATAATGGCGTATACCCTATGGTGCCCCAAATTCTAAGGCACAAATAATGAAGCCCCACACCAACAGACAAAGGGTTTTACCAAAACAAAACGTCCAAGTTTGAGTAAAGTTAAGATCTCTTCCATCATTAGAGTTATGTCATAATGATTAAATGAGAAACACTAGAATGATAGATCTCAAAACTTGATCACAGCATTGAGTAACTATTCATCAATTTGTATCTTGAGGAGGAGTGCTATCTACTCATATTTTTCAATGAATTAGGTTTGCTTCACATTTCCCCATCTATCCTAAATCTTTGTTAACTCTCTTAAATTATTTTGACAGAGGTCCAAATGTGTAATCTTTGTTAAATTAGATATAAAACCCTTTGATATACAGCCCCTATGCTTTTGACTGATCCAATTCTGATTCAGCACAAACCTACTAGAAGTCCTTGGAAATAATTACTGCATGTACTCATTTAGCCACAAAGTTAGATGAAAATTAACTTAAGTTGAAATTTTATTTTAAAGCAAGCATTCCTATATGCATACAAAAAAGCACTAAAAAAAAAAGAAAAAATGTTATTATCCATAAACAATATTAAATCTAAATAAATTTTCAAAATGAAAAACAAAACAATTATAAATGAAAGTTACTAATTATCCAAATAAATTATCTAAGTAATCCAAGTAAATATAAATATTTAGATAAAAATTAAAAGAGAGAAAAAAGAAATTTTATCTCTTTATATGTTCGTAATTTTTTGTGACATTTAAAATCAAGCATGGTTTTGACTGAGAGGTCAGTAAGGTTCACTATATGAAGTTTGGGTTAGACAGCTAAAATAGTTCTCTAATTGTTTCCCGAGCCTGGAACAGACTAACAATGTAAACTATCCTTACTCGTTGCGAGTTTGTATAGGAAAGGATTCAACTCGAGTGGGAGTATCTTCCATGCCCATAATGAGGCTAACGCCTCAAGTAGGCATAGGAATTTACAACTAGTAAGCTTTTCACTAGCCCAAACAGAGGCTAACACCTCAAAAGCCAATACTACATTGCCTCTTCTTAAAATATTGGGTCACCTGTGTCCTTTCTATAGGTCTGGAGAAGAAACTGCTGCATGTGCTTAGTATGTGCAAAAGGATAAACACACCATTTTATGACATAACATGGAAAATAAAACCCCTATCCTAAATCCCTAAAAGACAAAGGAAATACAAAAATAAATTAATGTAAAATAAAATAATTTTTTTTTTGGAAAATCGAGAATCAAAATTAAATATTGGTTGAAACCAAATCAATCAAAATTTAATTAATTTTAGGTCTAACTCTTTAACTGTCCCAAGCAGAGTCACCAAACTATTGCAACATGACCAAGATATGAATCTGGACCAATCTAACTTAAAAGGTGAGTGTACGCAAAAAGGAAAAATCTTGAGCTTATGCATATCAATAGAAGCATAAAAATTTTATCAAAGTTAAACACATGCAATGGAACTAAACAAAGAAACACCTAGATTTCCTCATGATCTTAAGAAGAGATGTACATGTGATTGGATAGCAATTTTAAAACATAGATCTAATAGAAATCATACCTACTTAGAGACTCATAAGTTTAAGTTTGTTGATCCCTCCATGAATGCATCATCGGTTGATTAGTATGATCTCTTTTCAAGGCCAAAAGAAGCCTAAGTGTCTTACTTCTAATAATGATCCACACAAATGCCTATAGGAGCCTTTATGAGGTTTAGTGGTTTTGTAGTGCTAGTTAGAAGGCTTCTCAATCCTTAACCTAAAGATATATGATCAATAAGGTTAGATCTGAAGTAATCCTAGAATAATTCCTATGCTTGTTGCACTAAAGATGAGAAAACTAATTTTATGGAAAAGTAGCAATTTTTTTTAGATGCAGGCAAAGAATCCAAAAATCCTAATTTTTGACTTTGATTGACACTTTTAGGATAGAAAACTAATTTTTCATCTTTTGTTGTGATCAAAAACACTTTATGATCGCCTAGGATACAAATCTACATAATCAGGCTTACCAGCTTTGGCCAATTTTACAACTTCTATGAAAAATTAATATCTCAATGCTAGAAAACTATTTTTTTAATTTTTTTGTGTCAAGAACAATTCAAAAATACTCAAAAAATCCATGAAAATGCAAAGGGAGCTTAAAAAAGTATAGGTACTGTGCTAAACCACTCTAGGAAGTCTAGGGTTGGTACTTAGGGTTTTTCTAATGCTTCTAATTAGCCAAAAAGCCCTAATAATCCATTTAAATACACCTAGAGCTAGGTTAGGCTTAACTAATTGGTCAATTAAGTCCATTACTAATAGACCCAAAAGGTAGCCCCCTTTAGAGTGTTTCTTAGAGCTTAATTAAAACTTATTTTAATTAGCTTGTCCAAGATTAGGCCCAAATAGTAACTTATTAATATTTAGCCTAATAGCACACCAAGGATGGCTATTACATATGTGAAGCCCATTAGCAAGCCCAACCTGGAGTAGTTCACAGCTATATTCTTTTTACTTGCCAATCAGGGTTTTTAGCCTAACCCTTTTAATTTACCTGTTAGATAATTTAATTCATTAATTAAATTTTCTAACCCAATTAAAATTATTTTACTCGATGTAAATATTATTAAATAATTATCAAATAATTATTTAATTTTTCAAAAATGTTTGACTTTGTTTAATAAAATCCCAAAACCATGTCTACAATAGACATTATCTTGATAAGACATTCTTATCTTTACTACCATATTAAGATATCTCTAATTAGATTTAATAAATCTAATTTATGTGTTTGATAATACTTAGTTGAACTAATTCAATTAAGTCTTTCTTATTTTACCTTTTATTTAATTAAGTGCACTTAATTAAATCCCGATTTAAGTCTAATAGATCATTTTATTGTGTGTGACCCATTAGGCTTCCATCATAATGGCAATAAATATAATTGCCTAATTAAATGTATTTATATTTATAGACCAAGATTAGCCTCTATCAATGCATCATGGCCACCCGATATACAGAAAGAGTCAATATAGCCTCCTAAGAAACCTTCCAGCAACCAACCTCTCATATACTTTGGTTCTTTCACCAAATATCTTGGAAAAAATGAGCATGGTTCAGTGTCTACTCATGTATTAATCCATAGCTTTTGATTAACCTCATGGATTTAGAGAAGTAATTTCTCCTAAATCTACCATGCATTGGCCAACAACTTTATCAAATTAACCAAAGCCATGAATATATGAGATAGGTCTCTAATGTCACTCGGAGTAATGAATCCTCTCTAGATAACTCATACATCCATCATATGATTCATGTCATACCTAATGTACCCTACCTTAAGTATCCATCCATTGTGGACTTGTTTCAAGTAAATCCAAGTATGACACTCTTCATATGAAATTACCTAGTATCAAAAGTTTGAGGATGAATATACATAACTGTACATAAAAACATATTCCATAGACACTTGAATGACTTTTACCAAATAAAGTTCTTATATGAGCCATGTTCAATGAACTTTCCATAAAACAAGCATCTATATGCTATCCCTAGGTATCTTTATACTTCAACTTCTATTAGATCAAAGAGTTGCATGCACCAAATGCATAGAGGCTTAGTATATGCTAGCCTTTGTGCATTGTCAATGCCCTATCTTGACAATATGGTGACTAGGAATGTTTTAGAAATATGACTTTAATACAGAAGGATCTCATCATCATAATTTATTACTAACTTTACAAGGCCACTATGTCTCATAGGCTTTATCCAAGTAATGTTTGCATGATTATCAATCACACTACTAATGTAAAGGAAAACCTTGAATCACTAACATAAGTGATTGGTTTACATTATTAACTATTATATACCTCATCCAATACGATTAGCTCTAAGGCATATATTAACTTCTCCCACTTGCACTAAACTAATCATTAACTCATCTAATGGTAAACTCTTTCGACTAGCAACTTATCTCAACTTGGACAAAGCTTTAGTACTATTGTAAAAATATGCTTCAGTTACATTCATGATAATCATTATCAAAGCCATCAACTATTCAGATCACAATGAGACCCAGATACCGATCATATAGCTCAGTTGTTAGTTTAGCAAGTACGAGGAATCTTTTATTAGTTTCTAAGCTAAAGATCCAAATGCAACTCCTTTTATGAGCTCAAACAAAAGAGTTTGTTTATGACCATTAAGGTATAAACATGCAATCCTCTCTAGCTTGGAACACTTTCTAAATAATTGCATTTTTAAGATCATGGCTATTTATCGCTAAGTTAAATTATGATCTTTAACTTTTAAGGAATCATAAATGCCTCCCATTAAATTCTACATATGTAGGTTTAAAGGAATTGGATTCAAAATTTATTTTTTAACCCTTAAAGTTATAGGTCGTTTAGTATTCTCAATGCTATTGCAAGTTTATGTTTGAGAATAACGAGACCAAAACATAAAATAAATTCTATGACTAGTGATTTATTAAATGAGGACTGAATCTAAGCCAGGCATCGAATGCTACCAATCATTCTTAATTAGCACGTAAATGTCAAAATAAACATTTTATGTTTATGAATAAATCATGATTATGTTTCAAAAACATCAATCAAGAAGGTAAGCTTTGATCAATATCAATAAGGTTGCCTTTATATATGGTCCATTTTCACTACTTTCATTTGGGCCTTACAATATATCACACATATTTAAGCACCAACTTTTAGGTATCATATATGAAGAGAAGTGAATTAATCTCAATGTATATCTAATGTTGAAACTTCTTTAAGTTTCCTAATTTTGATTATATCAATATTTTTTTTTTGTAATCTTTACACTTTTAATCTAGCTTTCCATAATGTTGGCATATTTCTTTATCATTTCCATTGTCTTTCTTCAAAAGAATGTATATAGACAATGTACGGATCAAAATCCATCTAAAGTGCTTATGTTTAGAAATATATCCTATCATATGAAGCTTGATTGAGCTACTTTCTGACATCTTAGGAACAATTCCTTAAAAATGTCGAACCTTTCATTATGATTATCTTTATAGGCAATTCTTTAAGGTTTCAGATGATTTCACAAGCTTAAATAGCTAATTGGTCTTTTAGAGTTCAAGGGTCATAATAGCCATCATTGTAATATGGCTTAATTAAGGTCATCAATATGAACTTGATAGATTTCCCTTGACCTAGTCAATGATTCTAAGATATGCCATTCAATGTGGGACTAGCCAATGGAGTCTAGCCCACTAAGCTTATTAACATCATGCATGCTACTTAGCGATAGTCTATTAGCCACGTTGTGTTTATATCTATTATGAACCAAAAACATTTTATAGTTAATAATTTATAATTTTAATCACTCAAAAAGGTTTTACAATGACTCTTCTCATTATTTTATCAACATTATACCTTTCAATTATAAGAAAAGAAGTTCAACATTTAAATCTTCTTAATGAGCTAGGCACCCTTTTCAATTTATAACCTTGGTGTCACCACATACCCCTTTACCTTTGAACAATTCGAAGCAAGCACACGTGACTTAAAGGATATATAGTGGTATGGTTGAGCCTTTGACTTATCCCTTAATCAAGATTTGAGTTAGGCATAGTAATATGAAGGGGAGAGAACTGTCAAACGAATCGCTCATATAACTAGTCTTTAGAGGCCATCGTAAAGTGGCCATAAATTTAGTGTTGCCACTGATCATTTTGGAGTAGTCATGATCAAGTGCCTATTGAAAACAATATTTCAACTTACAAAACTCAAGATATTGATTTCATTATCTATGAGGTCTAGAGATTCAATGATTGGGTTCAGGAGTTGCTTACACGTGGGAAAAGATTAGTACCCCCACAACACCCAAAATCGATACCCACTAACTATGTCTTACTTAGGTTTTGATTTAGTTGATTTTACTTTATTGTTATTTTGATATAATCTCTGTTAATGCATGGCTTTTTTTGAAAACTATAGATCACGGTTTAGAAAGAAAATTATATCACTTATGCACCTCGAAGATATGGAGAACATAAGGATTTTTTATGAAAAGAAGTTTCGTATTAAATTTTGAAAATATGGATATTTTGTGTCAGACAGTAGAGAGATATCTATGCAGAACATTGTTGTTGCAAATTTTTTGAAAACATTTTTAAAATATGAATGCACAATGGTCTTTATAAAAAAAACTTGTTAGTAATATGAAAAGAATATAATTAAATCACAGAAGAATTATCACATACAAAACATGAACAAAAAGAGGGATAATAGAATGTATCTTGTAATTATCTTTGATTATTGAAGAATAATTGAGATGACAACTTTGAGATGTGTTTCAATTTAGTGGTAACTTGAAGGACCAAAAAAAAAGATTTTAATTAAAATAACCTAGAATGTTTGGGAGAAAAATCATATTTTTGATGAATAGTGGGATTAGAATATCCCTTTAGAAGATGAGGGTTAACATATCCCCTAAGTGTAAATTTTGTACACATTCAAAAGAAGGTTTTAATTAAAAGCTTTTATTGGCAAATTCTTAGAGAGAGAAAATATAAACTTTAGGTAAAGAGCAGGTTGGAGTATTCTCTCAGAAAGTGGGGTTAGAGTATCTCCTAAGGTGAAAATTTTGGATTTGTTAAAAAAAAAAAGTTTTGATTAGCAGTCCTGAGAATGTCCAAGAGAAAAAAATCTAAGTTGTGAATGAAAAACAAGGTCGAAGTATCCTATTAGAAAATGGGGTTGATTTTAATTGCAAAAATAAGGGACAACATCGTGCTACCTCCTTTCCCAATTTTGTTTTAGGTAAAATTAAATATGTTAGGAATTAAACAAGGTACCATTAGAAAGTTAATTCAATAAGGCTTCATAAAAAATTCCAAAAATCCTAAAGAATCACTTTCTTAATGGATTTAATTTTTTTAATTTAGGGTTCGTGTTGAGATTGGCAATCTGTGTAAGGGAATTAGCATATTAGGATTTGGAAAATCAGTTTAGACTTATTTGGCATTATTAAATCGCAAATGATACCTTTCTAGAGAAGGAATTTCATGAACGTTCTAGAAAAATATTTAAAAAATTCAAGAAAATCATCTTGTGGGCCAAAATGGCCCAAACATAATGTAATTCATGGGTTCAAAGGGTTATAGACAGCAAAGGTTTGAAAAATCATAACTCCCTCATTCAAAATGATTCGAGTGCAAATGAGATACCATAAAAAGGTTTTGAGGTTCTTTCATGGAAAAATATTGGAAAATTCCAAAAAATGTGTTTGGTCTCTAAAACAATTTTTTTAATAGTGGATATAGTGTTGCCAAAGCAAAACAGAGGAGCTTTTTTTGTATTTTAGGGTTTCTCAAGACTAAACTCGAGCCAAGGACATTCGAACATCTGTAACAGAAAGGAATAGATAACATAGGCATCATGAATTCATTCCATAATCCCAAAGTAGTTTGGGACGATGAAGCAACACGTTAACCATGCCACTAATAAGGGTATTTAACTCAAAAGCAAGGCTTAATATTTAATCAAGAAAAGTATATTTTTATAAGAAAATAATATTTTATTCAAGGCCACAAATATGCATAAAAATCTTAGAAGGGTCATGGTAACATATAGAGGCCATTAGGATGATGAGAATACTAAAGAATCAAATAATATACCAAAAGTTTCAAGCTTCAGCCTTTTACTCTGAGTAGCAACTTTAAACTCACATTTTTTTAATGTTGGATAGTAAGAAAGTAATGAAAAGAAGGTGTTTTTTAGTTAGGATATGGATAAAGGGAGTTTTGAAAGAAAATATGAGTAGAATGAAGGGCTGTAGAATGTTTTTTAATGATGGTTTTAAGGAGCTATGAGAATGAAGAAGAGATTTTGTTTTTTTGGTGGCTAAGGAATATTAAGGGGATATCGGAAAGTAAGTGCTCTCTACTGAGTGTAATAAGGTTTCTTGCTCTCTTTGTGTCTGTGTATGTCAACTAAGCCAATGTTGGCATATATAGCCATGCGACTATGAAACCAAAAAATGCAAAAAGTAAGGGCATTATGGGGTTTTGGTGCATGCACCTTGTATAGAGACAAGGTACTATGCTCAGCTGCCATACATACTCATTGGTCTACTTAGTAAAAATAGTAGATCAAGGATACTTTATGTAGTTGAACATTGAGAAAAATTAGCCTTACCCTTTGGTAATCTATATAATGACATAAAATGTCCTTGTCATTGGCTATTTGGCTTTAAAATTTTGTTTAAATCCAATCACAAGCCTAAAGCTGAGGCCTGAAATGAATTTTGATGATTTTTGGTGCAAGAAACATGTCTAAATTAGATTTTCAAATCGATGGTGCCAATTATGAAAAAATAGCTCAAAGTGGGTAAAAATGCCTTGGTATATTGATGTAAAACATCTTGCATCGATACAAAAGGTAATTTTTACCCTTGAGTATCAATACAATTAAGCATGTATCAATACCAAGAGTCAAAAAAGTTTCCAAGCTTACGACTTTAAGGTATGTGTCAATACTTCATGGGCTTGTATCGATATTCTTGCTTAAGTGTCGATAATTTGGCCAAAAATCAAAATTTTAGCTACTGCCAAGGTCTATATCGATACAAACATGTTAAGTATTGGTACCATTCACTAGGTCTCGCTATCAAACCCTTTTGTATCGATATTACATGTGGAAATTTAAATTTTTAGCAGTGTAAGCGCTTGATATCAGTACCTATACACTAATATGATTTGCACATACCTGTGGCTCTTTGAATTGCCTCTTTTTAGTCAAAAATAGTGAAAAATTGACCTGTGTTTTCCAAAGATGGTCAAAATAATTTCTTATGATGCTCTAGACGGTGGCTTATGATGCTTTATATAAGCCTCAGATAAAATAGAATGTCTACAACTACCCTTCTTTCACTATTCCTAATTATTAGGAATAGGGCAAACACCATTTTGTTCGAGGTAAGATGATGTCCCTTAAATGCTTGGAAAAATACATTAGCAGCAATTCGAATGAAAGTTTGGATAGATTTTTATAAGGTTTCACCTTTCTACTAGTTTTTTATTTTTTTCTAAGGTTTGACCTCCCTAAATGGGTGCTAGCTAATGTGCATTTTTACTTGATAAATGCCCAGCTCTTTGTGGATGGATTGGATTAGTGCCTGGCTCTTTGTGAATAGACCCAATTAGTGCCCTGATCTTTGAGGAGGGACTCAATTACTGCATAACTCTTTGTGGATAGACTCGATCAGTGCCATGTTCTTTGTGGAAAGACTCAATTGGTGCCTAGTTTTTTAAAGACAAACTTGATTGGTGCCTGCTCTTTGAGGATAGACTTGACTAGTTTCTAGCTCTTTGTGCACTAACTCGATTGGTGCCTAACTCTTTATGGATAGACTTGACTAATGCCCTACTCTTTAAGGACAAACTCGGTTGACGCCTAGCTCTTTGTGGACTCAAATGACAAAAGGACATCTAGCTATTTATGGATTAAAAAGAAAAAAAGGTATTTAGCTTTTTGCAGACTATAAAGAAAAAAGATGCCCAGCTTTTTATGGACTAAACGATATGAATTTAAGTACCTTCATAGGTAACTTTTTGATTTGTAAGCTTGTGAGGTCAAGAACTCTTCCTTGGAACCTTTTAGGGTTTTCGAAAAATAAGAAATTGTACTTGAAGTTCATTGCTGGCACAACTTCTATGAATAGGAGCTTGCACCTATTGTATGAATGACGCATAAAGATACAAATGCAAGAAATAATAGTGATGATTTTAAAATCTTAATTCGACAATCGATTTTGGTCATTTTAATCATTTATTCTTCACCAAGTTTGATAAGGTGATCTTCTTCCCAAGATTCACCAAGCTTGTTCAAGATTTTTAGAGGTTTTGAATATTATGGTTATTTTCAGAAGGCACAAATGGTCTTTAGTTGTAAAGGGAAAGGGAGATCATATTTGGGGATTTCTTGTTGAGTTAAGTTTACCGGTAAGTATGAGGGATCTCTCTTGCCAATTCTAATTTGGAAGGTGTTTTTAGTGATCTAGGTGATCTAATTTCAACTCTAGTCGTTTGCGTAATAGTTGGAAAAGGATTTTTAACCATCACTTTTGGGCTACGGGTTCACTGGTAGAAGGTGTAAAACACATTTCCATGATATGAAGGTTTAAGGGTAAGACTGACTATGGTTCCAAGGCTCATACTTGATTTTAGACATGAAACAACATTCTTGAGAAGTTTCATCTTTCAAAGTAATGCTAGAGAATCGTATCATCAGTTTTCTTAATTTATTAAGCGTTATCAATTAAATGATAAACATGATGCAACATGGGATACATGAGTCAAAAAAAACTTTAAGGAAAATCAAGTGATTGCATACAAAAGAAATAGGGTATAAGTTACATCAAATTTCAAGATCATAAAAGATTTGCAGTTACAAAAGAGTTAAAAGTGGTCTTTTTGCTACTTAACCCCTTATGCCAATGACATGAATCTTCCATGAAATGCTTTAAGAGATTTTTCTTAAGCGGTTAATCCATTTAGTGTTGATCAACTCATGAGAAGATTTTTCAGATTGCCCTATGGAGGGATTGCTGCCCTAAAGTTAGGTCGACACCGTTTCCCAAGCATGAGTAAGAGTGAAATCTGGTAGAGTAGGTAAACATGGAATAGGTGGGTTAAGTTGTAATTTAGTGTTTCAGTCAAGGAAGGGTGGTTCTGGTTTAGGTAAAATCTTTGAGAGATTTTGGTTGTTTACATTTTTTAGTTTTTTAGCTTGAACAGGTTCATTTTCCTAGACCCTCTCCCATCTTCTTTTTTTCAAGAAGAAGAAAGATAGGATGCCCTTTTGAATCTTTATTCTAAATCCTTTTTACGTGTAGTATTTCTTGACAGAATCATAATTAATAAGATTAGGCAAATCGTTGCTGTCCCTATCAATTAAAATCAAGGCTCTACTAGAGAACATGCGTTGAACTATACACAGCCCTTTCCAATTTGGAGTCCATTTTCCTCGAGTGTTCTTACTAATCGGGAGGATTTGTTTGAGTATAGGTCATCTTCTTGAAACTGATGAGCATAGACCTTTTTGTTATAGGCTTTCATCTTACGTTTTTGATACATTTGCCCCATGACAAATGGCTTTCATTCTTTTCTCTTTGATGCAATTAAGCTATTCATATTTGTTCTTAACCTATTCAGCTTCTTCAAGTTATGATTCCATAAAGAATCTGAGTAAATGGATTTTAACCTTGATATGTAGAACAACCTTTATGCTGTAAACCAGGAAAAATAGGGTCACACTTGTGGAAGTTCAAACTACTGTACGATAGACATGTAGTGTGAAAGGTAACTTTTAGTGCCGATCTTTATATGTTTTAGCCATCTTTTCAACTATTCTCTTAATGTTATTGTTGGCTGCTTCAACTACCTTATTCATTTTGGATGATATGGCACCGAGTTATGATGTTGAATTTTAAATTAGGAATAGATTACTTGCATCATCTTGTTTTCCAAGTTGTGTGCATTATCTATGATGATTTGTTCGAGAAACCAATATCTGCAGATATGTCTCATTTCATAAATTTGCATACAACAGACTTGGTGACATTGGCAAAATAATCAATATCAACCAAAATGAAACAATGTCCATTAGAAGCCTTAGGGGTGATTAAGTCGCTCATATCCATGTCTTATATAGAAAAAGCCCATAGAGCTATCATACATACAAAGGTGATGCCAGACATGTATTTTATCCATGTAGATTTGGCATTTATGGCACTTTCGAACATGGTCAATGTTATCCTTTTCGAGAGTCAACTAATAATAACCTAATCCCATGATCTATTTTGCCATTCAGTGTCTTTTGGCTTGTGTAGCGTAAATTCCTTCATGGATTTCTTTAAGAATTTTTTTAGCTTCAAACACATCCATGCACCAGAGTAGCACCTGATCCCAACATTTCTTGTATAAAAGTCCACCATCTAAAAGAACACTCGCAATAATTCTTTGGATGGTTTTTTATAGTTTTAAGGGCACACTTAGGGTATTGTTAATCTTTGATGTACTGAAGGATGCCATGATACCATGGAGGCCATCCTTCACTTCTTTAATGTTCTAATAATGTGCAAGAGTTGTATAAATGCTCATTCGAATAGGTACAACTTTTGGTTTTTTATTCACATTGAACATGAATAACAAGGTGGCCAAGGCATCAGCTATTTGGTTCTTTTCTCGATATAAATGTTGAAAGCTGATATCATCAAAATCTTTTCTAAGTCTTTAGACCAACTTCCCATAATAAATAAATTTAGCATTATGCATTTGCCATTCTTCTTTTGGTCGATAGATAATCAGGGTTGAATCTTCAAATACTCATAGAGTCTTGATATCCCTTCCAATGGCAGCTTAGAGTCTCATAACGAAAGCCTCTATTCAGCTATATTGTTGGTAAATCCAAGGTTCAATCTTATGGTGAAGCAGTAGTAGCTTCCATTGGGTGAGATAAGAATCACCTCGATTCCATGCCCTATATTGAGGCTTCATCAAAGTACATTTTCTAAGATGAGCTGTAATCGATAGTATTTTCTTCTTCAGATATGCAGATCAAATCCTAATTAGGAAATTTAAAGTCGAAAGGTTGATAGTCATCCATTGCTCAGTTCACCAAGAAGTTCATTATTGCACTACCCTTGATGGCCTTCTGATTCATGTACATGATGTCATATTTGAAGAGCAAGACTTGCCACTTGGCTAATCTTTTTGACAAGACAGGGGCCTTGCATAAATGCTTGATGGGATCAGATTTGGTAGTCAGGCAGTATAACATGTATTGCCTTAACCTTGAGGCAGCCCAGGCTAGAGCACAACAGAATTTCTCTACTACCGAATAATTATTTTCACACTCTGTGAACTTCTTACTTAAGTAATAAATAGCATGTTCCTTCTTGCCTGACTCATCTTTTTGACCTAACACACAGTCTATTGACCTATCAAAAACTAATAGATATAGGATTAACGGTCGGTCGAGCACTAATGGCACAAGTATTGGCAGGTTCGAAAGGTAATGTTTGACTTTATCAAAGGCTTTATTCCATTCTCTAGGATTTTGTTTTTAAAATAGCCAAAAGATTGGATTGCATTTATTATTCAGCTAAGATATAAATCAGGTTATGTAGTTCTACCTTCTTGAAACCCCTCACATTTTTTAAGTTCAATGTAGCAATAGGCTTTCAATAGCCTTGACTTTGTTGGGATCAACTTTTATTCCTTTTTCACTTGTAATAAAGCCTAATAGTTTGTTAGATGTGACACTAAAGGTTTACTTGGTGGGATTTAACTTGAGCTAGTATTTCTAAAATTGTTTGAAGAGTTTTCTTTAGTTGGCAATATGCTCACCCACTTTTGGCAATTTGGCAATCATATCTTCCACATAAACCTCTATTTCATTGTGCATGAGATCATGGAACAAGGTTACCACTGCCCTTTGATAAGTTGCTTCAGCGTTCTTAAGTCCGAAGGGCATTACTTTGTAGTAAAAAGTGCCCCACATGGTCATAAAAATGGTTTTCTCTATGTCTTCAGTTGCCATGTTAATCTGGTTGTACCTAAAAAATCCATCCTTAAAGGAAAATAGTGCATTTTTGGCAGTGTTGTCTTCTAGGGGTTCAATGTATGGTAAAGGGAAATTGTCTTTTGGGCTGGATCGGTTTAAGTTTGTATAATCTACATATATCCATTCCTTATAATCCTTTTTAAAGACTGAGACTATATTAGCCGCCCATTTAGGATATTTGGCTACTTCGAGAAAACCTACCATAAATTGTTTTCTTACTTGCTTTTTAATCTTGAAGAACATATCCAGTTTCATCCTTCTAAGCTTTTGTTGTATTGGCTTACACTCAAGATTGAAGGAAAGTTTATGGACCACTATATTGGTGTCTAATTAAAGCATGTCTTAGTAGGACCAGGCGAGCATATCCTGATATTCTTAGAGGAGATTTATCAAATCAGTTTAGGTGAATGGGTTTATAAATGTTCCAATTTTGACCTTTTTTCGATATTCTTCCATTCCTAGGTTTATGGTTTTAGTGGGCTCCTTGTGAGGTAATATTTGTTTTTCTTCTTGTTTAATTAATCTTAACAAATTTGGGGGTATGAAATTTTCTTCAAAATCTTATTCAGACTCGAATTCACTAATATAGATTGGTTGCTCAAAATTAATGTCTGAAATCTTAGTATGAATATTCATGTTACTTTCATCTGGGTGCCTAAAAATATGGGAAAAGAACAGTATAGGCAGAAAAATATGTAGAGAAAGATCTAAGAGTTGGCAATAATTATGGAAATGGATACAAAAGATAAAATGCATAATGCTTAGTCATTTTCATTGATAATACCTACTAAAAAGATTGCCCATACAAAGGATCCTACAATGCTCTTATATGGAATCAAGTAGGCTTAGTTCATAGCATTACCTTGAAATAAACTTTAATAGTACAGGAATATTGGTTTTAGTCTAAACACTTGGAACAAACCTTAGAAAGCACAGGCTAGTCTCCCAAACTACTGTTGGTATTTTTGACTCATCGATTGCATTGATAGAGATATCCCCAAATGTTTTGTTCAATATAAGTGCAACACTGTCAAAGCCGACATTCACACATTCCTTCAGATAGAAACTTTCTCAGAGTAGTGGAAATATTATTGACTCTTGCCCTAACTCTTGTCCCAACAAGTAGGCTATCCTCTGTTCACGATTCTTTTGAGCGTATTTTCTTTTTTATTATGCACTGGGCTTGAACCCTGACACTTTTTCGTTGGTTTGGTTGACAACTTCCAAGGCTCTAGCAATTCCTTAAAGATGTTTTCTGAGTCTTTTTTCAGCTTGCCGCCCTTACCAATGGTTAACTTTAAACCCAATAAGTGTTCTTCGATAGATGAAGCTTAACCATTGGCAACCCTTCTTGGACATAAGTGGCATTAACAAACTCTATGGACTGAAATGAGGATTCCAGACCATCATTATCGAGCTCAATGGTGCATCGATAGAAATAGCAATAATAATCCTTGTTTTCAATGATGAATTTCAAATTTTGATGCAGTTATAATAGCATTGCCCCTACAGAGTGAATCTAGGGCCTTCCTAATAGGCTACTATATGATAAAGCGATATCCATCACCTTGGGCAACGTGTTGTCTTTGAAGTATATGGTAATGTAAAGGGCTATATAGTTTCATCTTCCTCTATGAGAGATTTCACTGTCACTAAAAGATATAAAGTTGTCAGCAGTGATGTTACTTACTAGATGATCCAACTGACCTATAGAGATATTGGGAGGGACATATGCCTTATTCAAGACCTTCAGGAGAGCTTTTTTGTGAGCTCCAGAGTTCAATAGTAGTGATAGCACCAATATCTTGGTGGGTTACTTGTTCAACTAATCGATGATGTTGTATTTGTTTTGCTTGATGAACTTAAGAAATTTCATAGCTTTTTTCTCACTTATTAGCTCCTAATAGCTATCGAGTCTAATTTTTGGGTTGCATACTTTGGTGCCTATAGAATAGGTATGGTGTTCTTCTACTAGACTTCATTTCTTAATACAACTAGGGTATAAAATTTGCCATTTTGAGTTAGATGACTTACCTTTGAAAGGTTAAAGTTTGTAATTTGCTAGCCAGATTCTCCGAAGATTAAAGTCTTACTTTCATATTTTGAAGGACCTATCTTGTTATCCTTATAAGGGAAAGAGGATGGCAATTGAATAGTCATCTTTGGTGTGGGCTGAATAAGGGTAGCTTCGACTTTTGGTCAGTTGTCAAACAAGACCAATGGCCTTCTAGATTCATAGAAAAGATTAGTTTTGTCCCCTTCTGTGGCATTCATAGATAGTACCGTATTTGTTGACTGGGTATGTGAGGCTCACTTTTTATCATAGAATTCAATGCTAAACTCACTCATTATTCTTTAAACCATAGCATGAAATTCTTTGCACACTTGAAAAGTGTATCCATAGATGGTATGGAAATCGTAAATGTCATTGGCTTCTTCTCCTGTCCTTCTGGCCTCGTTAACCAAATCAGTTTGCACCAAGATTTTCCAAACCAGATTCATTGACGTCTTAACCTCATCTATAGTCTTTATGATCTCCCAGTCTTCTTTAGTGGCCATTTTCTTTAAATCAAGTTTAATATGGGTCTAGGATAAGTTGGTTCCAACATTGAATTTTGGCCATTGCTCAGCTTCAACTTTTTCTTTTCCCCTATCTGAGGGTATCTCTTTTGTTCAAGTCACATTTCATGGCCTCATCAATCATTCCACCGAATATAACTACATCTGTGAAGTTCTATGGGTGGCTCTTTACTCCCTTCCCATAGTAAGGGGTTTATAGTGTGCCAATGAACTTAAAAATCATTTTTTTTTCTATTAATAAAGGGTGAATCTAGGTAGCCTCTTCTATCCACCTTAGAGTGTACTACTTAAAGTTTTTGTTAGCTCTATTTTTATGTTCAAGAGAGAAAAACAACTTGAAACCCAGTTAATGGTAGGTCTCTCTTCATCTATGGCATTAATGGATGGATCGATGTACTTGTCCTGCTATAGAACTCAATTTCGGACTAGTTGATCATCCCTTAGACCATCTCTAGGAAAAGTGGGCAGTATTGCAAAATGTGCCTTTCACTGTAGGGGCAGCAAAAAGGTTTAATGGTTTCTTTACTTTGGTTTTTGACACCCAACACTATTCGTGCTTTTTAAGAGCCTGCCATACCTTACTTATTAGGGTTTTAACTTTTCTGATGCTTCTTTTTACTAAACATCTTTTCCCCTCAGTCACTGTATTCACTTTTGGCTCCAAATGGTTAAGAAGTGGATTAGTTTTAATATTAGATTTCGGCCTTTATTTGACCTTGATCACACCCTTTTCTAGTAGGCTCTACACCTTTCTCTTGAACGAATTGCAATTTTTAATGGAGTGACCTTGTGCTCTAGCATGGTACTCACCATAGGCATCTAGGATACGATGATGATCTCAGGTTTATGTATACCGGGGCCATTGTTGTCATACCAATAGATGGAAGTAAATCTCTTTGTAAACAAAAGAAAGTGGCTCAAAGTGTTCCCTTTCTTAGGGCCCTTGTTGATTGTTTAAAGCTTTTACATTGTTTGCTTTATGGGATTGCACGCTTTCGGCCATGAATAAGATTTAATGCAAAGCTCATTGTTAGAGCGAACCCGATAGAAAGAAATAGCTAGAGTACTAGTGAGTAGGGGCTAGAGCCTAGATACACCATGGTTGGAAAGTACATACTTTATGCCAAATATTGATTTTGAGTGACCTTAGTACGACTTTTGCTACAGCATTCACCTCATTCTCCTTACCCTCGATCGTTGACTTTTACTTGCCTCAGATAATTCTCAAATGGATATATTGCTATTGTTTATAGCATTATCAATCATCTTGTCTGATATAACCATGTCAGCAAAATTCTTCATAGCATTTCTTACTAACTTTTTGTAGTAGAGAGCTCGCACGGTGTTGATAAACATAACCATCATTTCTTTCCCAATCAAAGGAGGAGAACTTGAGTTGCTTCTTTTTTCCACCTCTGAGCATATTATCTGAAGCTCTAAGAGGTTTTTTTTCCTTGTTCATAAGGGAAAGACAACCCAGGGCCCAATCGGATACATGCTTATATTGATCGAGGAAAGCACATGCCAAATCTACCTATATTTGAATTCTTGAAGAATTTACCCTTAATACTAATGGATGGTAGGCCCAATCAGGCTATCCTAGAAGCAATAAATTAGCAGCTTTTTGTTCTCCTTGCATCCGACCATTTTATGGTATTTCATGCAGAGGTGGGCAGTAGGGTCCATAGTTTATTTTACTTCTCAAAATCTAGCACTTTAAATTTATGCGGGATGAAAAAGTGAGAAACCAATCCCAAAAACTTGGCATCTATAATATCAATTTCTCACTTTTTTTGATAGCTCGAAGGCAGTTCTTTAATGATTGATACTTGTCTAAGTCTTTATCATTATCTGAAGTCCTATTTACTTTTTCTTTCTCTTTTTGCTCATTAAGATCTGGAACTATAGGTTTTGCAGGTGAAAAACCTACTCCCTAAAACCTTTTAACTAGATAGGGTATTGTTACAGGGTTAATGTAAATAAATGGTTAAGTTGACGAAATCATTGTTGCTAGGGGATGCAGTCCATGTAATACCTCTTCCTGAGCGTTAGTGGCTTCAACGCTACCATTTAAGTTGCTCTCAAGATCAACTGGTTCTTTTCCTACATCAACGGTGCTTATTTGCCCTTTTTCTTTCAAAACCTCAAACAATAGCTTTGTTAATTCTATAATCTGAGCTTAGAGTTCCTAATTCTTACAGAGTGATTGCTCCTAAGACTACCTACACATGAGCTAAAGTTGTTCGATGTGGGCTTGGTGATTGTTTTTCGTGGCGTTTAGGTGATTGCATGTGTTATATCGATGACAAACGATAGATTTTGTGTTTTGAAGCACCTTCACTTTCAATTATTACCAGATTAGACCTTTATGATGTGTCCAGAGCATGTTTGATGAGATGCAAATGAGAATACAATGGTAAATAACATACAGGAATAAAGCAATGATAGAGTTAAGTTAGTCAAGCAAATACAAAAAAGATAATTGGATTAAAGGACGGCTTCACTAATAGCATCTTTCATTAAAGGAACAAAATATCCCAATTACATATGATTACATTAGGAAATGCCTAGAACAGTTATATTGTATGATCACATAGTCAAAGAAACACAACAAGTATTGTTCATAGGTTTCAATGGGCAAGATGTCACATGTTAAAGATCGGGCTACTCTATCATTTACTCAGCCTCTAGTTGGGCAATATGAATCTTTTCAGTGAGATGGTGCTAATGGTCTTGATAATTTCAACATGCTTGATCAACCATCTATAGCCATTCTTGCTCCCGTCGCTTGGAGGCCCTTACTAATTTGTCAACTTGGTCTTGATGAGCATGTAAAAAATGCTGTAAATCTTGGATTCTAAGTGTTAAAACTTCATTCTTAACCGAATTTGCTCTCAGGTCCTGAGCTTGAGCTTCAAGGCATCTATTCTTCTTTTGGTAAGTTGACATAAGGGCACAAGTTTTGACAAGCTTCTCCCTATTAGCCTTGGCCTCTACTTTCCATTGATGCAGCTCTTTTTCGAGGGTAACAATCTTTTCTTCCCATTCTGCTAATGATTTGCCAAGGTGTTAAGCCTTGTTTGCTTTACTGTGCCATGTAGTTTTTTGTCAGACTCTCAAGATCCTCTTTGAAGTAGTTTTTCTCCTTGTTAACCCAGTTCATTTTACCATCCCGAAGGTAGAGGTCTATTTCTATTTGACTCTACTTTTCTTTCAAAAGAGTAATTTCCTTGCTGAAGGTTGCCCTTTCTTGCTTGAATTCTCTCTTGAGCAATTCTATCTCAGAGGGAAATTCATCAACTAACACTTATTATGTTCCAAGCAAAGGTAAGGCATCATTGATGCGACGAACCCTTGACTCATCATATCCCAAAGTCATAATACTTCTTTTTTAGTATCTCTCCATATAACAGGTTTATTTACTAGCATGAAAGGCTAGCTGCACTTTAGATTAGTAGCTAGGCTTGCCATAGTTGAAATCCTACTACTCTAAGTCTTGGATGAAGGGAATGAATTATTGGTATTGAAATTGTCACAGGACTAAGATGGGTATATAGCTAGTGCTTCCCCAAAACCTTATAAGTGGCACACAACTATAATCTCTGCAATGGTATATGATTGTCTGTGGTGAAAACCAAGAGACCTTCCATGTCATATCTTTTCCTCCAAGATTCTAGAATTTTTGGACCCATTGCTTCTTGGACTTATCTTGGGGCTATTCTTTCCCAATGAATTTGGAGATAGGGGTAAAGCTAAGCAAGAAATTTTATCATAATTTTCTTTTTTCGAGGCAAAAGTGGCTAACAAGCCAAGTGTGAAGAAATGATAGGTATTTGATGAAGCAACCTATAGCTAAGCAACCTATAGCTATTTTGTTGCAAAAACTGAGAGATCGAATAGTTTCAGCAACGATGGCATGTGCATGATTGATGTTGCAGCACAATAAAAAAAAGAGATCTACTACCGTTACTTCAACATAGCCTACTATTTTGACCAGACCATAAATATCTGGGATTTTCCAATCATCAATAGTATTCACTATTGCTACCTTCGAATTGGCCCATAAGATACAATCACTATTACCCTTTGTCTTCATATGACTCTCGATCCAGGACTTCATTGCCTCTAAAATCTGAGCCAATCTTTTCTTAAAGGTTAGAGGTTGTAAAGCCTTACAATATATTCTATCAGTCTTGGCTCTCTCAACATTGAGTAACGTGGCATATTCATTAATTGTAAAAACCAAATCTTCATGATTGAAGGTGAAGCATTGACATGCTAGATTCCAAAACTAAGACATTGCTCATAACAAGCCATCATCCATCAAACCTAAAGTAAAAGGGCTATGTCTCTGTATCTCTTCGTGAATGATTCCTTCTCTCCATCATTCCAACCACCCCATATATACTGTAGATCTTGCCAAGCATTCTAACTATACTCTAAGTTGACATTTTCATACATCACTGAGACATATCCAAGTTTAGGAACATTTCCATTTTACATTGTCAATGCTCCAACCAAGCTTAAAATTCTCTAAAAGACTTCAGATTAGAAGTGGACTGTTGCTTCATTACAGACACCCTTTGCTGAACACTAAATCATTGACCAATTGTCTCATGATGATGATTATGATGAAATTATGCATGCATCAAACAAAAAACAAAAGGAGAATGAGTTAGCGACCATACAAGACAATAAACATAAGAATAAAAGAATAAAAAGTTAACAAAAATGCATCACAAAAATTACCCAACAATAGGTGATATGATGCTTAAAGGCAAACACGACAATGATAATAGGAAACGGATAGGATAATGGTGTGTCCAAGTTAAAAGAAAAATTACCCATAATGAGATGACATAAAACCTTATAAGGACAAAATTAACTGACCAAACAATGACATTCATTTGTAAGTATCGTTAAGCCATATTTTGGATAGCATAATGGTTTGTCCAGGTCAGATATAACTATTCTAAAATGATATTGGACATTATCGATGATAGCATTCGCTTGCCATCAACACTTATTGAAGAGGGTTAGCCGTAGAACATAGCGGCATACCCTAGCAAATGACCATGAAAAGTAACAAATACGAGCAACAATGTTTAACCATCATCGCCTATAGAATCATGGTATATAAGAGTGAAGGTAAGAAGTGTTCCCTGAATGGCCTTATTTTTCAAGTTATTTTACTAGCATTCCAGTATGCTTTGACATGATTTGGTTCATAAGGTTCACTATATAGGTCTAAGATAATGCCTAAATTGATGTCCGAATCACTTTTTCGTTCACTGAGGATAGCCAAGGTACCCTGATCCTAGGCCTATTATAGGTTTAGTAGAAAAAGTTTGATTTTCTAGATGTATTTCCTTATATAAATACAGAGAGGTACTCATGAGAGACATAGGTAATTTACACTCTAAAAGGTCTTACCATGCCTATGTGGAAGGTTAATCAAGAAGGCGATTAACTCACTGCCCCTAATAATTAGCCTACTAACCTCACCATGGAGTTTGGTGGGAATTTAGTGCAAATGCATGTGCACGGTGTGTGTTGAGAAGACAATCAAACCTTTTTATTTTACCCCTATATTACCATACTTATTCAAGTCAATCTATATTCAGGATCAAAGTAGTCCCTAATGATCATAGGATGAAAACCATAAAAATAAAAGGTTAAAAGATAAAGATAAAAGGGGATTATATCTAAATAATGAAGAAAGCCAAAAAACCAAGAACCGAGCAAGACATAGCTAGTCGTAGGCCTAACTCTGTATTAACTCCTAAGTGGAGTCGTTATGTTATTTCCACGTGCCCCTTTACCTTTGAACGATCCAAAGTGAGCACGTGCAACTTGAAAGATATATGGTGGTTTGGTTGAGCCTTTAGGTTATCCTTTGACCGAGGTTTGAGTTAGGTGTAGCAATATGGAGAAGAAAGAGACTGTTGGGCGAATTCTTATCTAACTTGTCCTGGGAGGCTACTGTAAAATGGCCATAAATTTGGAGTCACCACCGATAATTTTGGGCTAGGCATGATCGAGTGCCTATTAAAAATAATATTCCAAATTAAAAAACTTAAAATATTGATTTAGTGGTCTACAAAGTCAAACATTAGTTGGGTTCGAGAGTTGGTTAGGCATGGGAAAGGATTAGCACCTCCGCAATGCTGAAAATCAATACTCACTAATTATATCTCACATTGGTTTTGATTTAATCAAGTTCACTTTATAATTATTTTGATATAAACTTCATTAATGCATGGAGTTTTGTGAAAACTATAGATCCAAGTTTTGAAAAAAAATTATATCACTTGTGCACCCTGGAGATGCGGAGAACATAAGGATCTTTGATGAAAGTGATTTTCGGATTAAATTTTAAAAATTTAGATATTCCATGTCAAGCACAGGAAAAATACTAAGCAGAACATTACCTTGTAAATTTTTTGAAAATAGTTTTAAATTATGAATGCATAAAGGTCCCTATAAAAGGAAAACATGTTATTAATATGAAAAAAATATCATTATATCACATAAGAACAATCACACACAAGACATGAAGAAAAGGAAGGGCAACCAGAACGTACCTAATAATTATCTTTGATTATTGAAGAATAATTGGGATGATAACTTTAAGATGTGTTTGTAGTCAGCGATAACTTGAAAGACCAAAAAAAAGAGGTTTTGATTAAAATCTCCCGAGATGTTTAGGAGAAAAATTAAATTTTTGATACAAAGCAAGGTTAGAATATCTCCTCAAAAGGTAGGGTCGGAATATCCCCTAAGGTGTAAATTTTAGACATGTTCAAAAGAAGGTTTTGATTGAAAGCCCCTTTAGGAAGTTCTAGGAGAGAGAAAATTCAAATTTTAATTAAAGACTGAGGTTGGAGTATCCCCTGAAAAGTGGAGTTATAGTATCCCTTAAAGTGAAAATTATGGATTTGTTGAAAAAAGGCTTTTGATTAGTAATCCCGAGAATGTTTGAGAGAGAAAATCTAAGTTTTGAATGGAAAGCAAGGTTAGAGTATCCCTTCAAAAAGTGTGGTTGATTTTAATTGCAAAAATAGGGGACAATGTTGCTCTCTCTCCCTTCACGAATTTGTTGAGTAAATTTGGAGATTTTAGGAATTGAGAAAAGTACCATTGGAAAGGTGATTTGATAAGGTTGAATACAAAAATATTCCAAAAATTCTAAAGAATCACTTTCTAGTTGGAATTAATTTTTAGATTTGGGGTTTGTTTTGACATTGATAGCCTAAGCTGGTGAATGGGCATCTTAGGCCTTGGAAAATTGTTTCAAACTCATTTGGGTTTGTTAAATTGCAAATGATACCTTTCCAAAAAAAGGAATTTCATAAACATTCTAGAAGAAATATTTAGAAAATATAGGAAAATCATTTAATGGGATGAAATGGCCTAAAAAAATGTAATTCATTCCAAAAGTTCTAAATAGTAAAGGTTCCAAAAATCATAACTCCTTCATTCAGAATCATCTAGGTGTAAACAACACTGTTATAAAGGGAATTCGATGCTCTTTGATAAAAAAATGGGAAAATTCCAAAAAAAAATGTGTTTGGTCTCAAAACCAATTTTTTTATGGTAGACATATTGTTGCCAGAGCAAACCAGAGGAGTTTTTTTTTTTTTTTGTATTTTTAGGTTTCTCAAGACTAGACTCGAGCCAAGGACGTCTAAACATCTGTAACAAAAAAAAATGGTTAACATGGGCATCATAAATTCATTCCATAATTTTGAAGTAGTTTGGGATAGTGAAGTAACCTACTAACGATGCCACTAATAAAGGTATTGAACTCAAGATCAAGGCTTAATATTTTAAGAAGAAAAAATGAATTTTTCTAAGAAAACAACATTTTATTCAACTATGAAGCCATACCTAGAAAGTTTGATTTATCCCTAAGATTGGAAGACCATTTTAGTGAAAACATTAAATCCATGCTATTGGAGGTAGCATAGATTTAACTTGGGGCTTTTGAAAAATTAGATTTTTGGGAACTAACAAGCATGCATTTTGACATAAAAGCTATGAATGAAATGCAACCTACATAATAGTGAACCTAGACAACAGATTCAAATAAAAAAATGTGACATTTTGACAATGAAAAAGGTGGTAAAAGTAGGATGATGACAAGTATGATGCATGAAAATGTTAGACTCATAAATAATAGCTAGATTAAAGCCATGTAAGATGGTATGAACATTTTTAACCAAAGAAAAGTATGCTAGAATTTTCAAGATGACATTTTTATTCCATTAAACCTAACCAAGATGCAAGAAAATGCATGAGCATGCTTAAAACATGTTAGGGTGAACATTCAAATATGAGATGGATATGTGAAAGTAGATAAACATGGGAAGAAATGCATTTATAGGGGCAGTTAAGATAACAAAAGTAAAGCACGGCATATTTGACCATCCAAGCAACATCAAGGTATCAAAAGGATCATAAAGCCTAAGACTAGCACAACCAATGCCATGAATAAGCTTGAAAATCTTAGAAAGGTTATGTTAACATAAAGAGGCCACTAGGATGATGAGAATATTGAAGAATCAAAGAATAGGCAGAGTAAAGTGGAGAAAATATAGCAAAAGCTTCAAGCTTCAGCCTTTTTCTTTGAGCAGCAACTTTGAACTCACCTTTTTCCTTCTTTTTTATGTTTGACATAAGAAAGCAATAAAAAGAAAGAGCTTTTCAGTTAAGATGTGGATGGAAGGGAGGTATGAGAGAAAATATGAGTGGAATGAAGGTTTCTAAAAGGGTTTTTAAAGGTGGTTTTAAGGAGCTACAGGAATAAAGAAAGGTTTGGTGGTTGAAAGATATTGAGGAATGTCTAAAAGTGAGTACTTTCTACGAGTGTAATAAGGTTTCTTTCTCTCTCTGTGTCTATGTATGTCTCTCTGTATGCCAGCTGAACCAAAGTTGGCATATATAGCCGTATGACCATGAAGCCAAAAAAGCAAAAGGTAAGTGCATTTAAGGTTTTGGTGCATGTACCTTATGTAAATACAAGGTATTGTGCTCAGTTACCATGTAAACTCATTAGTTTGCTCAGCAAAAATAGTGGATCAATACCACTTTATGTAGTTGAGCATTGATAAAAATCAGATTTACCCTTTGGCAATTTGTATAAAATCATAAAATATCCCTTTTCATTGGCTACTTGGGCCTCAAAATTTTGCCTAAATCCAATCACAAGCCCAAAGCTGAGGCCTAGAATGTAATTTGATAATTGTTGGTGCAAGAATCATGTTTGAGTTAGATTTTCAAATCGATGGTGCAAAGGCTAAAAAATGTCTCGAACTGGGCAAAAATGCCTTGGTCTATCGATGCAAAACATCTTGTATCGATACACAAGGTAATTTTACCCATGAATATCAATACAATGAAGCATGTGTTGATACCAAAAGCCAAAAAAGTTTCTAGTGTCGAGACTTTAAGGTATGTATCGATACTTTATGGGCTTATGCAATATCCTTGCTTGAGTATCAATACATTTGGCCAAAAATCACAATTTTAGCTACTGTCAAGTTCTTATGGATAAAAATGTTAAGTATCGATGCCACTCATTAGGTGTCGATACCAAACCCTCTTTTATCAATACTACATGTGAACATTTTAATTTTTAGAGGTGTAAGATCTTGGTATCATTACCTATGCACCAATTTGACTTGTACATACTGTGGCTCTTTGAATTATCCTTTTTTAGTCAAAAATAATGAGAAATTAATCCGTTCTTCCAAGGATGCTTAAAATAATTGCCTTTAATGCCCTGGATGATGGCCTTCGATGCTTTAGATGATCCATGAATAGAATGGGGTGTCTACAATTGTGTTTGCCCAACAAATCATAAAAGAACTAATTAGGTAGATAACATAGCTTCCCAATGCATCTCTATGCAACTCCTAAATCAATGAAGTGGGAACTTTTTACCTAAATACATTATATGTATTTCACCTAAACACCGCCTCTAATATTATGGGATCAAGTTTGTAAGCACCCAGACAACACAGCTTTAGTTGAGTAAGACCCATTAATTATAACTCAAGGGCTCGAGCAGAAATGACCGTGGGCTTGCCCAACAAATCCCCGTAGCTGGAACTCAAGTATCTTGTTATAATTAATGAAAGGCGTTCAATCATGCTTAAACATGGACTTAATATTTTATAAGGGATTTTTAATCATTTATCTTTGGTCTCATTGCTTTGTTTGATTAGCATGCTTAGCATTTATTCAATCATAAATCACATATATATAAATTCAAAAATAAATCTAACACATGCAATCTACTAGGATGATTGTGGACTTAATCTATGTAGTTTCTTTAAGCCATTAGGAAACTATTGGTCAAATTCCTAAGGATGTCATACAAAGTCTCCACAAGTCTGGATGATGATCTCCTTGGTCCTTTCTTCTTAGAGCCGTCTTGTTTACATCTTGGATTTACATAAATTCTAATCTTATTCTAAATCTAAATCTACAAGTCCTATGCAACTATTACTTATTATTGTAAGAAACAAAGTTAAGTGAGAAAAGAATTTAAAACCTAGAATTAAAAGAGAAGGCAGGGTTCCCAGGCCCTATTTATAGAAAATACCAAAAGAAAAATTCAACTATCTGCAACTTAGTCATACTAAGGTCTAGCCCATAATCATCCTTATGCTAACATAATCATATTATAAGCAAGAAATAAAATAACCATAGCCAATAACACTTGGTGATCTTAGGTGTCATTTGCATAAATTCATTAAGTAATTTGAAATGATTTATCCAATTATTCATTAATTTTTGTTCTTTAATTAAAACATTTATTAATTAAATTCTTAACTTTTAGGAAACTTGTCTTAAATTACACATTACTTAACATTTAGGTTGTTTGTCTTAATTAGTAAATTATCTAATTTCTAGACAACTTTGTCTTAATTTGGACAAACCATCCATTTTAAATACTTATTTTTAAAAAACAAATTTTAAGACATTAAATTGGACATTACCTAACTTTTAGGTTATTTGTCTTAATTAGGATATTATGTAACTTCTAGATAACTTTTTCCTAGTTTAGACAAATTGTTTAGCATGTCATATTTCCTAAACCATTTAGGAAAATAATTTCCAATTTTTGAAGTCTTAGTAATTGATCCATATTTAATTTAATTACAAAAACAATTTTCTTACATGATTAACATTTATTCTAATCACATTAGAACAAATCCTATTCCAAGTAGGATTAATCATCTAAATTATATATTTTTCAATTGAATAATTTAATTGAATTTTAATGCCATGCTTATATATTATCCAATTCATATCTTAAATAATTTAAGAAGATTAATATAATTGGATAATTGGGTGCTTGATGATATGTAAGAGTTTTAATGGAACACAATCTCTTAGGGAGTCTTAGTCCAAATAGGAGTCTGCTTATACATGGCTATCTTAGCAATCCTAATTCAGTTCAAACACTATTATCTTCCTCCTACTAAACCTCTAAAAATACAGCAAATTTGTCGCAATATCCTGCTGCCATGGATGCCAACCAAGGCCAAAAGAGTGAAGATAAAGTGCCATACACATCAAGCACATCTAATGCACCTGATATAGCCCAAAATTGAAACATTTTCAACTGCAATTTTAATCTGATTTTCCCAGCAAATATTATGAACTTTTCATGACACTTTCAAGGTGGGAAATGATGGAAAAAAATCACAGCAATAGCTACTAAAAATTTTGGCACACTCAAAACACAGAAACATAGCCATCTTAACAATGGCTCAAAATGTTGACGAATGACTTAAATATAAATTTAATTTGAAAAAAATATATTTTAAAATAATTAATATTGATAGCAAAGATGGATTAACAGGCTAGAAAATTAAAAATTAATAAGATACAATTTCTTTAATTTTTAATTCAAGAAATGGATCAAAACATTAAAACAACATAGAAAGCTAAAACCATGTTAAGACTTTAGTTTGAATTAATTAAAACAAATTTAATTAATTATTTAAACACTTTTAAACGTGATTAAAGCCAAAAATTACATGCTGTCCAAATTTAAAAATTAATGAAATACAATTTTTCAAGAATTTTATCAAAACTAAAAAATCACTAAATCAACATACATATTAATCAAAATACTTATCACCAAAAACCAGCATGCTAGACCACATGTAATCTACAAACTGAGGCTTGATATCACTGAAAGGAAAAAATTCCAAGCTCATGCATATCGATATAAGCATAAAAATTTAATCAAAATTAAACATAAGTAGCAAAAGTAAACAAAGAAACACTCAGATTTCCTCAAGATTTTAGGAAGAGATGTACATGTGATTGGATAGCAATTTTGAAACATAGAATTGATATAAATCATACCTACTTAGAGACTTGCCACTCTAAGTGTGTTGATTCCTCCACGAATGCACCATGGGTTGATTACCATGATCTCTTAAGGCCAAAAATAGCACTAGTGTTCTACCTTTAATAGTGATCCACAAAGATGCCTATTGGAACCTTAATGAGGTTTGGTTCTCGAGGGCTAGCCAGAAGGCTTCTCAAGCTTTAACCAAAAGATATATAGCCAATCGATTCAGATCTAAAGTGATCCTAGAGCAATTCCTATGCCTATTGCACCAAAGAGGAGAAAAATAGCTTTGTAGAGAAGTAGCTACTTTTGGTAAATGTAGGCAAACAAATCCAAAAATCCTAATTTTTTACTCTGGTTGATAGTTTTAGGATAAACAATTTTTCCATCTTTTGTTGTAATCAAAAACACTTTCGATCACCTAGTATGCAAATATGCATAATTAGGCATAAAAAAGCAAGGATTTTAAAATTTGGCCAATTTCACAACTTTTGAGAAAAATTAATCTCTCAATAATAGAAAACTATTTTTCTAATTTTGTTGTGTCAAGAATGATTTAAAAACACTCAAAAAATCCATGAAAATGCAAAGAGAGCTTAAAAAAGTATGTATATTAGGCCAAAGCCCTCAAAAAAGTCTAAGGTTGGTACCTAGGGTTTTTCTAATGATTTTAATCAGCCAAAAAGCCTTAATAATGTATTTAAATACGCATTGGGCTAGGTTTGGCTTGCCTAATGGATCAACTGAGCCTAATACTAACATACTCAGAAGGTGGCCCCACTTTGAAGTGTTTCTTAGAGTTCAATTAAAACTATTTTAATTAGCTTGTCAAAGATTGGGCCTAAATAGTAACTTATTAATATTTTAACCCAATAGCACACCGAGGATGGTTGTTCCATGCACCAAGCCTATTAGCAAGCATAACTTAGAGTAGTTTACAACTAAACTTTCTTAACTTGCTAATTAAGGCTTTTAGCCGAACCCTTTTAATTTATGTGTTAGATAATTTAATTCATAATTAAATTTTCTAACCCAAGTAACGCAATTTTATTTCATGTAAATATTATTAAATAATTAATTAAATTATTCTCAAATAATTATTTAATTTTTCAAATACAATTATTTAGCTTTATTTAATAAAATCCTAAACCATGTCTACAATAAACATTATCTCGATATGAAATTCCTACCTTTATTGCCATATTAAGATATCTATAATTAGATTTCATAAATCTAATTTATGCATTTAATAATACTTAATTGAACTAATTCAATTAGGTCATCCTCATTGTACCTTTTATTTAATTAAGTCGTATTTAATTAAATTCCAGTTTTAGTCCAATAGATCATCTTATTGTTTGTGATCCGTTAGGCTTTCATTATAACAGCAATAAATATAATTACCTAATCAAGTGTGTTTATAGTAATAGCCAAGATTGGCCTTTAGCAAGGTATCTTGGCCACCTAATATGTAAGAAGTGTGAATATGACCTCTTAAGAAACCTTTCAGTAACCAGTCTCTTAGTATACTTTGGTCATTTCACCAGATACCCTAGAAAGAGCATGAGCATGTTGCAGTGTCTATTCATGTTTCAATCCATTTTAGTTCTTGCAACTTTCAATTAACCTCATGAATTTAAGGAAATAATTTATCCTAAATTCCTCCTGCGTTGCCCAACAACTTTATTAAGTTAACCAAAGCCATGAACATATGAGATATGTCTCCTATGTCACTCGGAATGGTGAATCCTCTCTAGATCGCTCATTCATCCACCATATAATTCATGTCATACCCAATATACCCTACCTTAAGTATCTATCCATTGTGGACATGTTTTATATAAATCAAAGTACGACACTCCTCATATGAGATTACTTGGTATTACAAGTTTAAGGACTAATATACATGACTGGCACATGAGAATATATTCCATAGACGTTTGAGTGACTTACAATAAATAGAGTTCTCATAGAGGCCTTGTTCAATGAACTTGTTTCTAGAAAACAAGCACTAATATGCTACCCAAGTATCTTTATATTTCAACTTCTATGAGATCAAAGAGTTGCATGCGTTAAATGCATAAAGGCTTTGCATATGCTTGTCTTTATGCATTGTTAATGCCTTCTCTTGACAATATGATGACTAGGAATATTTTTAGAAGCACTGCTTTGATACATAAGGATCTCATCATTGTAACTCATTACTAACTTTTCAAGGCCATTATGTTTCATGGGCTTTATCGAAGTAATGTTTCCATGATTATCAACTAGGCCACTAACATGAAGAAAACCTTGAATCATTGACATAAGTGACCGTTTTGCATTATTAACTATTATATGCCTTATCAAATCCAATTGGCTCTAGGGCATATACTAACACATCCCTTATTTTTATATATAATCTATGTATCATTATTTTTAACTTTATAGGCCCTATCATTATTATTCCTTTTTATTTTTGGGGACCGAGTCATCAAGATGAATTGCTCCCTCGACTTAACTCTAATAGTTGTTATAAATAACTATTTATTTTTTAGGGAGTCACCACCAGTCTATTTTGGCTAGGTGAGATTGTTCACCTACCGGAGTTCGTATTTTAAGGGCTACAAAACCCTTAAAAAAACATTGAGATTTAATATAATACCAGATATCACATGAAAAAGGTTTGGGAGCCGATTACAATCATGAGCAAGGATCAATCCCTCTTATGATGCTCAAAAATCAGTACCTTATTAATTACATGTTAATTTAAATCTTGATTTTTATTCGATTCCATATTTAATATTTAATTGTGATTCGTATATTTCAAAGGTTTCCAAATTTCTAAATTTAGTATTTCGTATAAGAAAATTGAATTTTAATATTTTTAAAAATCAAAATATTTATCATACCCCATCTGAGAGTCAAAGCAAATATGAAAAGCTCAAATATCTTTTGCACCCCACCGAAGGACTGAAGGAATATGGAAGGTTTTATTTTAACAATTAAGATATTTTATGTACCCTGCTAGGGGACCAAAGGAGTATGAAAGGTTTTATTTTCATGAAATTTGAAAAACCCCGATTTTCATTTTGAAAAGGATATTTCGTTATTAAAACAACTAGTACATCCCTATTATATGCTGAGAGAAGCTCCATGTACTATTTTAACTTGGAGAGATTGCTTTAATTTTTGAAAATTTTTTATTCTATTAAAAAAAATAATGTTTCTCCTAAGACTTGGTTTCGACTTCACGTACGAAACTAGACTCAAAGGACGCTAATATGGTTAGTAAAACCAAAATGTCCTATAAAGTACCTTCAACATGGAAGTATGTTAGTAACTCTAGAGGACTTGGTTTCAATGTAAAATTACTAAAAATGCCTTTGGGGTATACCTTTGACATTAAAATATCTCAGCAACCCTAAAGGACTAAAAAATGATCATAAAAGCTAAAATATCCCTCATGCACACCTCTGTCATGAAAGAATCTCAGTGACTCCATAGGACTTGGTTTTAGGGTAAAATTACTAAAATGCCTTTAAGGACTACTTTTGTCATGAAAGCATTTTAGTAACCCTAAAAGACTTAAAAATGATTAAAAAATGATAAATTTACCCTAAATGAGTCACTCAAATATTAAAAGTGACCTAAAATTCAAAAATTGCAACTAAATTCCATAATTTCATAAAATTACATTTTAGTCCCAAAGTGAATAAAAATGCATGCAATATTCATAGAATGACCACCCTAAATAGGTAATTTGATATGGGAAAAACCGCTTTGACCAGAAAATGCAAGATTTCCTTAATGGACTCTAAACTTTGCTAACTTTGCAATTTAATTTCAACATGAAATAAACTCATAATTAGACATAAAACACATCACGAAAAATCATGAAAATCATACTAAAAGTCATAAGAACAATTCGGCCAAATGCCTTTGGCCTTGAAACAATTTTTTCTAATTTTACAAAAACCCTAAACTTTCTAAAATTATAAAAAGACCCTTAAAGGCTAAAAAATGTATTTCAACATGTAAAAAAAGCTTTAAACACACTTCTAAGGGTCTATGAAACTTTCAGCCAAGCATGGAAGGCCTTAAAATAATTTTTTTTTCATTTTTATAACTTAGTCCCTATGTTTTCTATAATTACTAAATAGCTAAAAAACAAAAAAAACATCATCAATCACTTTGTTAGGTTTGGCCAAGGCTTAGAAACACCTATCCAAAACCATAAAAATTTAAGGAAAATTATCTTTTTAGTCCTTAAAACTTCCAAAGATCACAAAATAGTCTAACATATGGCAAAAGCAAGCATAAAAAAATCCAAAAGCTATGATGATTTTCAGCTCAATATCTATAACAATAAAAAAACATTTTTTTCGCAACACAACATCATGAATATCAACATAAATATGCATCACCAAGCTTAGATATGTAAAAAAGATAAAAACAAATATACATATGTTTTATCAACAAATTAACATGACAATGCCAATAAAAGTAGTATCAACATGAACATATATATGACAAAATCAACACCATATCAACAACATATTTCGTGAAGAAAATTAAGCTTAAACATGACAACTAAATCAAAGAAAATTATTCATAGCCATCTTGCTTTGCCTTTCAACTTGGATCAAAATCCATGAGTTTTAGCATAATTTTGGTGCACTAAAATGAAAAAAATTGAATGAAATGAACAAAAACTAAAAATTTTCTAAGTGTTTGTAACTTAAAAGTATGAAAAACTTGTTTTTTTATTAACTATTTTTGCTAATTTTTTGCTTGGAAAACCACTAACCATTGCTCGGCCAAACTTAAAAATGAATTTCCACATGATAAATTCAATTACAATTTTAATCACGTCAGAAGCCAAATTAAATACTCATATGAAAAAATAAAATTTTCATTGCTAATTTTATGAAAAAATGAAGTGAAAAGACTAAATTGTAAGAAACTAAAAGTTATAAACTCAAAAAATGAATTTCCACATGAAAAATTTAAGTTATGAATTTAATCACATGAGAGATCTAATTAAACATCCGTATGAAAATTTTTGGCCCAAAAGAATTAACATTCGTTTTTCAAAGAGAAAAAACTAATTAAAAATTCCAAACTCTTAAAAATTTATAAGTAAAAACCCTTTCGGATGAAAATTATATTTAATAAAAATGAATCAGAAATTCAAATATCTATATGTAAGATATTTTATTAAAATAAGTGAAATTTTTTAAAACTTTAAGCTCTGAAAAATTTTACAGAAAAAGCTTATATTTTGGAAACAAGAAAATTCCAAAAATACGTTCAAATATTTGTAAAGATGAGTTGAATTCAACCTATTATTCATAATATTAATTTATAAAATAATAAAATTGAAAATCTAAAATCTGAAACAATTTTACCAAAAAATTTCAAGAGTAGAATATTGTCAAAATTCAAAAATTAAGTACTAAAATTGACAATTTGACATCTCATGGTATAAAATACCAATACGTATTTTTCTTAAATATTTGTGATTTTTCAGTGTGCGTATTGACATAAATATTGTATGGGTATCAGTAAAAAAAAACAATGATTGATTTGCCATTTTTATGAAAAATCTAAAAAAAGTTCCTTAAAAAAGGAAAATTGACCTTGATATCATTTACAAAAATGAATTTCAAAATTTGACCAGAAAATATTTGAAAACCATTTTTTCTCTTGAATATTTGTCCTTTTTATTTGATATTTATGTCAATGACCCTTGAAACTGTATTTTTTCCATCACGTGCATACGCGACCATTTAGATGTAAATAAATTGGTCTTGAAACTGCCTAAGTGGCCTAAAAAAGATCAACATCTATTAGGCTGGTCATTAGATTCTCAATCTAGAATATTTAAGACTATGAACAAAAGGCTAGACGAAATTAGGTATCTATAGTAATTAAGGTAACTTCCAATCATATAGATGTTTAATTCTTAATTTAAAATTTTTAAAGTTTACTACATGTAAGTCCCTCCCTAAAGATCTATAGAGAAGTCTAATTGCTTTTGTGTTTACTACTTCATATAACGCTACACTCTATGCGATAAGTATCTTTTTAAGTGGTATCAGAGCCTATAGGTTACGAATTACATGTTGTAAATATAGGCTAAGTCATGGTGATTGACATCTTGATGTCACATGTATTTTGGACCATATATAATTTTTTATAAGTGTTCTTAATTTTGGATAGCATAAGTTTGGATTGAATACATGTTGAACTAATGAAACTTAGAAACATAAAAACCATGATTTAAGGTTTCATCTAAGAAATTGTCTAATGATTTTTTTTTTTTTTTGTAAAAATAGATTTTTATGTTCTAATTTTACCATAAAATATGTATAGAAATTAATTTTAGTTTATTTACGCATGTTTTTATGTAAAAATAATTAATCTTGGATTAATTATGATGAAAAATAAAGCTGAAATTTATTGGGTAACTTTGGATGAGTACTTGCATCTAATGCACCTTGAAATCTTTATGGAAAAGTTACATAGGTTTTTTGCATCTTAGAATAGAAAGTTCATTGTTGAAAAGATGATTCTTGGATATTTTTAATTGTCGAAGTATACGGTAAGCTAAGGCCGCATCCCAAGCTAATTTAAGTAGAGCGATATGGATAAAAAATAGTTGCCATCATGTTTGCTGCCATGTTCCATTTTTGGCAGCATCCAACTAAAATTTCCAGCACATGAAACAAACCCTAAACATCCTCCAAAGATGGTGATCAATGGCCATTAGCATGGCCAAAGAGATTGCCTATATCGGAGCCACTACATGGTAGAGTCCTACTTTGTTTGGAACCAGTATTTTAATGGGAGTAAAATTCCTAAAAGTAAAAAAATTGATTCCTTGAATTATGGGATAAGTTTCAATTGGATTAGATAAGTATTATCTAATGGATAAGAATCCTAAAAGTTACGATTAATTAAAAAGTTTCAAGTTTACGAGGTTTCTTTAGATAGATATGTTTTAATTCCTTTAAAATTTAGAAACTTGTTTTCCTAAATTGATTAATTAAATAAGTTACCTTTATTTTAATTTTAAATATGTTAATTTTAGAAACCTATTTAAGCATGCATTTATCAGAATTTGTCCTTATTGAGACAAATTACCTAAAAGTTAGATAATGTTTGTTTTAAAATAAACTTTCTAAAAGTTAGGAACTTGGTTAAAAATATTTTAAAACTTATGGCCAATTCTTATAGATACTTTGGTAAATATTTTAAACTTGTTTTATTTATATTTATACATGGAATACATATGATCCCCATATGACATTAGCTAGATATGAATGTTATTTATAATTAGATTATAAAAGCATAAAAAGGATTAAGGAATAGACCATAGTTTGACTAGGTCATGGATGTTTAATTTTTAATTTTGGTATTTAATGCTATAAATATGGTCTGCAAACCCTGCTTTATCTTTTTATTATTTAGGGTTATAATATTCTTTTCTCACTTTACTCCCTTTAATTGTAACTTAAGATTTCTTCAAACTTATGTAATTGTTACATGGTTGAGATCTAGGATTAAGATAGTATTAGAAACTTTATAAATTTTGAGATGTAAAGGAGGTGGTGCTAAGACAAAGTCCAAGGAGATTACCATGAAGACTTATGTGGTATGTGATTGGTGTCCCTAGGAAATTGACCACTGGTTTCCTAATGGTTCAAGCAAACTAGTTTGGTTGAAAGTCCATAATCATCCTAGTAGATTGCATGTGGTAAATTTATTTTACTTATTTATATATATATATATGTGTGATATATATGTATGATCAAATAAATGCCTATGTCATTCAATCAAAAGCAAATCAATGAGACTTAAATAATATTTAATTAAATGAAATGTCTTGTTAAATATTGAGCCCATGCCTAAGCATGCTTAGACACCTTCCATTATTCATAACTAGACACCCGAGTTCAGGCTGGGGGCAATTTGTTGAGTCACTTAAGGTCTTTTCTACCTGAACTACTTAAGTTATGAATAACAGGTCTTACTTAACCGTTATTGTATGGTTCGGATGTGTCACACTTGACCATATGATTTTAAAGTAGTGGTTAGGTAAAATACATATGATATATCAAGGTAAAGAGTTACTACTTAATTGATCTTGGAGTTGCATAGATATGCAATTAGTAAACTAAGTTACTTAATTAGTTCTTGCATAATTTGTTGAGTCAATCAAGGTTGTAGATGAAAGGCGTCCTCCTCATTATGAAGATTTAAACATATTAACATTATAATGAAAGGCTATAATTTTGATAAAATAATGAGAATAATCACCAAAGTATTACAACATGATTAATGATTACTTAATGCACATAATTGACGTTAAATATGTTCCAAAATCATACAAGATATAAACAGGAAGCATGACTTCAAAGTTGTCATTGCGTAGCATATTGGATGCTAACAAGTTGATGGGATCAAATTTTGTTAATTGGCTCTACAATGATAAAATTGTTTTAACACAAGAACGCAATGCCTATGTCCTTAATGAACCCTGCCTAATGAGCCCGCTATTGATGCTTCGCAAGAAGAATAGGATGCATATAGTATTCATAAAGATGATCAAGTCACATGTGTTATGATGGCTAACGTTGCATCCGATCTTCAAAAGCAACATGAGGACATAGATGCCCTAAATATCATCTGGAACCTTAGAGAACTATTTGATAAAGAAAGATGCACTGAGAGGTTTGGCATCTCAAAGAAATTTTTCCAAACAAATATGACAGCAGGCATTCCTATTAGGACTCATGTCCTTAAGATGATTAGATAGAGCACCATTTAGGACAGTTAGGTTGGTCTATAGACGGTGAGTTAGCCATTAATCTAATTATTTCCTCTCTGCCTCTAAGTTTTTCCCAGTTTGTGTTGAGCTTCAACATGAATCATATAGAGACATCTCTTTCGGGATTATTGAACATATTGACTATGACATAGAAATCTCTCACCAATAGAAAGGCTGTCCACTTGGTTACTTTTACTTTTAAAAAAAACTAAAGAAAAAGAAAAAAAAAATGAAGAAAGGTAATGTTTCTTGGCTTAAAGAGTTTGAAGCTAACTAGTAGGGTCAAGATTAAGGAAAGAAATGATAAGGGAACTTGCCACATTATGGAAAGCCTGGTCATTGGAGGAGGAACTGCAAAGACTACCTTAAATTTGTCAGGGATAAAAAGTTGAAGGGAGTTTCCACCTTAGGTATAAATTCATAAATTCATTTACTTTCTTTTGGTAAAAGATACCTGATTATTGCTACTAAGATTGTTTGACATATTGTAGGGACCAATGATAAAGACAAGGAGAAAGATAAGTGAAGATGGACTGTAGAGTTGGCAACCTAGATTATGCAAATCAAGCTTGCCAAACAATTTAAGAAAGTTTTAGAAAACTTTTTTTGATTTATTACTTTAAACATTGGATGTTTTATTTTGGCATTATGGATTGATTGTCAAAAAGTTTTTATTTAAGATAAGTGTTTTTGAACATATATCTTTTATTAATGGCATATGCATGCCATACTCTTTGATTTCCTTAATTTAATAAAGCCTAGTAGAAGTGTTATACACGCAAGTCTATAAAATTATACCAATTAATTAAAAAGCCTAATTAACTTAAATTCAAATCTAAGTAAGAATTGAATTCCCTACAAGAAGTCTTATATATGAGAGATTCTGTGGGAGCATTCATGAACTTTTAAGAGTTAATATTGATCAAAAGGTGACAAACAAAGTCATAAATAACTGTATGTAATTTTGGAAAGGTTCCAAAGCAAAGAGATTACATATTATATCCATGAGACATAAAACAAATCATATTGCCATTGGCATGCGAAAGTAATTAGTTTTGGATCTCAGCTACTAGGCTAATTAAGTTGACTTCAAAAGTTGTAAGATAGTTAGGCCATATGATTGGAATCAAGGTCTCATTATGATCCAAACAATTTTATGACTTGATAATAGAGATTATCAAGAATGAATTAGCATATCCTCCAATAAGTAGACACTAAGAACAATACGATTATTTCAAGTGCAAGTGCGAGATGTTAGAGTATAACCTTAAACCAATCGAATTGGGACATGGGATACATAGTCAATTAACTATACATAAGTTACTAGTTAATGTAACAACAAGTTTTCCTTCATGTTAGTAGCATGTTTGACTATTATGAAAACACTAATTGGATGAAGCTCATAGAACCTGAAAGTGCTTATAAATAAATTACAATGAGTTACAATTAAAAGATTCTTATGCGTTAAAGCCTAGTTTCTCAAAATGTTCTTGGTCATCATATTGTCAAAATGGGGTATTGATAATGCTCAAAGATCAACTCATGTTAAGCCTACTTACTTAAGAAGTAAGTAGCCGGTCTCATAGGTTGAAGTATATGAGATACTTAGGACGGCATAGGTGTGTTTGTTTTATGGAAACAAGTTCACTGAACATGACCCAAATGAGAAATCTATTTGGTATTAGTCGCTCAAGTGTCTATGGAATATGTTCTCATGTGCCCATTGTGCATAATAGTCTTTAGATTTAAGATTTTAAGTCATCTCATATAAGGAGTGTCATGCTTTAATTTCATCACAAATAGGTCCACTATAGATGGATGCTTATGGTAGGGTGGTCTTGGGCATGGAATGAATCATATGGTGGATGGATGAGTGATCCACAGAGGATTTACTACTCCTAATGACAATTAGAGACATATCCCGAATGATCTTAACTATGGTTAATTAGATTAAAGCCTTTGGCTAGAGCATAGTGAATTATGAGGAATTGTTTTTTTGTAGATTCATGATCATTAACCATAAGTTGTAAGATCTAACATGGATTAAAGCATAAGTAGACACTGAACCATGCTCATGTTCGATCTGGGATATATGGTGAAAGGGTAATGCTACATTAATTAGCTAGTTACTAAATGGTTTCTATAAAGGTCACATCGACTCTTCAATATTTGGGTGGTCATGATGGGTTGCTAGATCCCGCTCTTGATCTATGGATATAATTAATTGTATTTATTGCCAATATGTTGGGAACCTAATGGGTCACATATAATAAGGTAGATTTTTTTTAATTAAATCTGATATTTAATTAAGTATAATTTAATTAAATAAAAAGTAATTTGAATAGGGGACTTAATGGAATAAGTTCAATTAAGATTTACTTAAGACAAAATTAGATTTGTGAAATCTATATTTTGTTGTCTAATTAATACATGAAAAATAATATAGTCTTATTAAAATAGCATATAAATTAAGATATAATGTATATAGGTGGATAATCACAAGAACTAAGATTTCACTTAGACTTTGAATTTAATTGAGAAACATATTTTATATCTCATTAATCCCTTGATATATTGTTGTAATATTAATTATTTTATAATTAATATTAAAAAATTAAAATTAAGTTAAAAACAGTTTTGACTAAATTAAGGATTTTATAGTGAAAAATCCATAAATATGTCTGCATACTAGCTAAATGCTATTTTCAATTTATTCATTTAATTTTATAAATATTTGACAATTATATTTATTAAATAAATATTATTTACTTATTTAGATGAATAAAGAATTTAAATAATTGAATTAGATTCAAGAAAATACCTAGGCCCAAAACCCCTTATTTTGCATATGCAGTATGGATTGATCCAAGCTTGTTAGGCCAAATCGCAAAGCCTAATACCAAATGGAATTCAGCCAAGGGATGGAAAGGATGGCTGACCATTTAATTAACTTAAAAAAAAGGAAAAGTGTTTAACTTATTTTGGGAGTTCTAACTAAGTCAAAACTTTTCCATTCTAAATCCAACTTGTGGTAGGATTTAGTACATATATACATGATGGCCTCAAGGCTTGGTATTAGTTTTTAACCTAATTTTGACATAAAAGGTTTTTGAATATATTAAGAGAATTTGTTTTATTGAAAGTTAATTAGTTTTCTCAAATAATATTCTTACCTACACATACACTTGAAGATTGTACCACCTCTCTAAGTATTTTTGTGGTTGGCACAATCCTGCCTCATGTTCTCCTTTTGGTTCTTGATCTTTTCAAGAATATTAGTTACCTTTTGGTTAAGGCTTATCAAGCCTTCTAATTAGCAATGGAGAATCATCGATTCTCAAGAAGGTTCCAACAATTACTTGTGTGGATAACCGTTAGAGGTAGGACAAGTGTGCTACTCGTAATCTTCAAAAATCTTTTAAGAAACCAAGTTCATGGATTCTTTTTTATTTGTTTTTTTTTTTTCAGATTTTGACATCTAAAATCAAGGTAACTTCTAATCATACGGATGTTCTTGATTTAAAATTTTAAAGTTTACTATATATAAGTCCATCCTTAAAGATCCACAAGGAAATCTAACTATTTTTGTATTTACTACTTCTGCTACTCTTTTCTATATATTTTATTGATCTTTAATATTTTAGACATGTATGAGGTCAGACTTTATGGGATATGGATCCCTTTACCTTTGGCCTGGTTCCAAACCCGTAGACGTGTATCTGAGTCATCTCCAAGCTTCCAACAGCCTGAGACCAACTCTGAGGGTTGAAATTAGGACATGCTGATGGATCGTCACCAAATTGATGTTTCAAATTTGTAGCATAAGTTTCCTACAAAAGCAATGGAAAGTAGTAATTAATATTTTAATGCAAAGTAATAGCAATTATAAATCTATAATAATTTTATTACTTACACTGACAGCATGGGACTTTTTGTCGACATAGTCTCTAGTACCTCGAGCACATCGATGGGTTAGCATGAAGACTTCCAAAAATTAATCGTATCTATTTAAAAGAAAAATACGTACTTAAAAGTGTTATTTAAATTTATACTTAAAAATTAATCATATCTATAATGTAAACAAATTTAAAACATAAAATTAAAACCTAAAGTTATTTAAAAATTGGTTAATTTTCTATAGCACAATTAACAAAATAAAAGAGAATTATTTAAATTTGTACAAAATTTTAACTTACTTATGTTTTTTATAGCACAACAAGTAATGCTATGGCAAGCTAACCATCGGGAGAGCAAAGAAAATAGCTTGAAAATAAAACATAAATATTTTTAGACTTGAAGAAATATCCTAACATTATTTTTAACTAATATGTAAAAAAATCCTATAAATTCATAAAAATTAATCTGAAAATAATATCTAACTATAACATTCTAAACCCTAATAAATAAAACGTATATAGACATAACCCTAAACAAAAAAATTATTTGAAAATAATAATAAAAATAAAATACCAGATTAATATATAAGAGAGAACTGAAAAGCCAAAAGATGAAAAACGACCATGTAAACCTACAAAAACACAAACAAATTAATCAAAAAACCATAAATCATAAAAACACTAGCAACGATAACCCTAAAATCTAAAAAACAGAACCTTCAAATCACATAAAATGGAGAGAGTTTAAGAGGAAAGAAAATTTGGAATCAGAGGAGAAACGACGAAAGGGGCTCTAGCAATTGACATTTATAGCAGAAATATTTTTGATGGAATTTGGATTTTTCCTATGGAAAATGTTTGTTAATTCAATTTATCTCCTAATGTACATTCTGTCGGAAATGATTATTTTCAATGGAATTTTTGAACTATTTTTTGACAGAAATTCCATCAGAAATGTTTTGGATGGAAAATTTCCCTCCAATATCAAATGTGTCAGAAAATGATATTTCCAATGGAATATTCAGTTGGAAAAAGTAAATTTTTTGAACCAAAATGAAAAAAATAAATATTGAATTTTTTATTCAATCATGGAAAATATTTTTCTAACAGATTTATCCATCGAAAATTGTTCAATTTCATCAGTAATAAATTTGGCACATATGAACAGGTACATGGCAAATTTAACTCCAACGAAAATTCTGTCAAAAATATTTTCAATGTTTTTTTTTATGGAAATTCCATTGGAAATACTCAATTTCTATTGAAAATAAGCCTTTCTTTTGTGGTGCATGAACCCCTTTGCCTTTTGCATGTGCAGATACGCAGAAGGTAAAACAGAAAGGCTTCACGTGTCATTCACTCGTGAATACCTTTTGTTTAAGTATAATTTTTTTCTTTTTCCTAACAAATTTTTTTTCATAAATTTTAATTTCATAACTTTAAAAAAGTAAAATTACTTCATATTTTATTTTACTTATAAGGAAGTCGCCCTCACTTCCATGCACGTAAGTTTTAAAAAAATTAATTTACATGTATAGTTTTTTTTTTTTTTTAACTTATATGAAGGGAAACTGCTATTGTTAAATTAAAAAAAAAAAAAGCATTTTGGGAAATAATTTGGAGTTATAGTTAATTGCAGAATTAATTTTTTTAAATGCTAAGATAAAAAGGTTGTGATAAATTTTAATATTTATAGAGTTATATCAATAATTTTATTTAAAAAGAGTGAAAATCATCTATACCCATTTTTTCTCCGTTTAAAAAACCACCACAAGGGATTACTAACTTTTTAAATTTTTTTAATCTGAATTTTTTCACCTCAAAATAGATGTGCTATGTAATTAAATATAAAACAAAAATATTGGTGTATCACTTAATGATTTGTCATACGAAATTACCAAGTTAAAAAATAAATTAAGGCCCATTTAGCATTACTGTTAAAAGCTGCTTTTCATAGTTTTTAAATTCAAAAGTTATTTTTTACCGCAAATGTAATACTAACCAAGAAAAAATTTTGGCTTCAAAATTGAAAACCATAGTTTGGCAATCTAAGCCAAAATGTCAGGAAAATAGAGCTTTTACAATTTAAAAATTAGCTTTTGGATAAAATAATTTTATTATCTTCGTATGTCTAAACTTTTATTATTTTAAACATATTTTTTTTAACATTTCAACTTCTCAAAGCATTTTTTCACATCAATAACAATTACTTAAAAGTTTTTAAATCATATTTTTCTCACCAAAATTTTTAAACATACTTTTTCCAATCAAAGCTTTTTCTAACCTAAGCTTTTTTTCAACAGTAAAACTAAGCTTAAATTAATTATATTACCTCACACCTACTCTGTGGGTAGAAGAAAAAAAACATTGTAAGATATATATATATATAGTTTGCATTTAAGATTAATATTTGATATACAGACAGTAAAAATTTTTATCCCCATAAGTGAGTTGGGAATTTGCCACTTATCCCACTTTATTTTTAATTAGTTTTTTATTATATCTAACCACAGTTTGTGGAGTCTAACTTCACTAATAGTGTATAAAATAAATTTCTTTGTATATAATATAATCCTACATATTTTTTTAAGAAAATTATAATCTTTAGAAAATATGATAACTTTTTAAGAAAAAAATAATTATTATTTTTAATAAATTTCTCATACAAAATCACTTGATCATGAAATTAATTAAATATAGTTTAAATCTTAACCCCTAAAAAAAAAAAAAAAAAACTTTAGCCAGTTATACAAGCTTTCAGTTCCCTCTCAACTTGCAGGGTAGGATTTGTCCATCATTGGAACAGAGAATGAGGGACCGTTAGGTAAACAAAGGTCCAATAAATAAAGAACACTCACAAAAAGTGGGTGTCCATCTTCTAGGAAAGGAATTATCAATGGCCACGAATGTGGGCAGTGCATGTTTCTCGGTTTTCAGTTGCAAGAAAGTTAACAGAATAAGAGGTTTAGCTTCTGAGGATTTTGGTGCTTATGCTGCTCTCAAAACAGAAGAAGAAAATAAGGTGAAGTTTGAAGGGTCAGAGCTCAAAGTGACAAGGCTTGGGATTGGAGCTTGGTCATGGTATTCCTTTTCCATTGATTTATGGTCTTTTGCATAGCTTTTTTTTTTTTTTTTTTTTTTTCCATAAAAGAAAGTTTTTAATTTTGGGTCTTTGCTTTGCTTTTCTGTTGTTTTTGCCTTTGTCAATGCTTGTGTGGATCAAAAGTAAAAGGTTGTTTTGATATTTAGCTTAAATGTTCCCTTTTTCCTTTTTCTCTTTTTACGTAGCAAAGCTGAGGGATTACCTTTTTAGTCAATGAAGCTCTTTCGCTAATGGCAAATATACCAGAAAGAAAGTAAAAATGAAATATAAAATGAAGA
>JBBYHK010342192.1:2411-22603 GCA_038382065.1 Adansonia grandidieri | reverse complement strand
AAAATCTATTACAGACTAAGCGCTCATCTGAAGCATAAAAGAGGAAAATTCAAGGCAAAATTAGTTTAATAATAATAATAGAAATAATAATCTATTCACAATTTTAAAAGATCGAAGCTTAACAGCTTCATTCAAAGATGATGGTAGCAATGGTTGCTGCTAAGCCCTTCCTTCCATAAACGATAAGAAGGTTTTTTTTTTTATTATTATTATGTTAATTTAATTTTTTTTATTATTCTTTAATAGAATATTTTTAAATAGAGGTGCTTACAATCTACGTCACAGTTTAAAAAAAATTAAAATTTTAAATACAAATTTAAATTTAGCTCGATTTGATCTATTCATTCAAGTCTAAATTATTATTAATTTTATTAAAAATTATATTTATATTAATATTTATATATTATATAATTAAATTTATATAAAAAATATATTATTTTTATATAAAATATTGTTTTGGGTTTTCTGGCTTAAGTCAGCCCGGAATAAAAAATCATTAGCTTGGGCCCAACCTGGCAGGGTCTTCTGAACAGGTCTGTTTCTAGATTATTACAACTAAAAATGAACAATAAAAATATTTACACAAGCTTAAAAAGAAAAAGAGAGAGAGAGAGAGAGAGAGAGAGAGAGAGAGAGAGAGAGAGATAACATTATTTTTGCTTGAACCCATGTGAACCGGTGGATTTTTTTTTTTTTTTTCAAACCCCACTAGCATTTAAATATGTCTTTACATCAACAACCCTCGTTTTCCATATATATTTTATTTTTCAACCTCTCTTGCATTTAAATGTCTTTCACAATATCGAGAACTTTCACTCTGCTTTCCATACATATTTATTTTATTTTTCAAACCACTTGCATTTAAATATGTCCTCTACAATATCAAGAACCTTCACTCTGCTTTCCGTATATATATATATATATATGTTTTATTTTTCAACCTACCTGCATGTAAATGTCTTTTATTATATCAGTAATTTTCACTCTGTTTTCCACTTTTTTTTTTTGAATTTTTGGTGTTACATTGCATATCATGAGGTATCGTTGACTATTCAAATAAATTCCTTATCATTTTGTCATTTCTTCAAACGAGGATCGAAGATGTTGAGATTGCATATATGAGAGTCGTTGTAGATGGGGGTTGAAATTTTGAAGGTTGATCCCATACTGAAGCTTGATTAGATGAGAACTCTCGGTAGATTTTCCTCGAACATAGGGAACCTTACGTGCACCGGTGGAATTTAGATGACCCCTAAGTGCACGTAGAGTTAGGAAAGTAAATTCGAACTTGAAGTTACATTTGAATTGATTTGAAATCAAATTCAATTTGATCGAGTTGACTTAAAAAATCAAAGGTTAGATCTAAAAAAATTCAAATTCAAAATACTTGAATTCGAGAAAATTTAGATTTGAAAAAATCCAAAATCAAACTAAAAAAAGTTCAAAACCAAAATGACCTAAAACTCACAAAGGCTTGAACCTGAACTTGATATCGATCCGATTCGAAACTTATAAAAACTCGAATTTTTAACTAAAAAAACCTGAACTATAATTATATGATTTTCTTGGATAAATAATTATATGATTTTGTTTAAAATAAAAGTATAAATAAATTATCAAAACTTTTCATAAATAAAAAATATTTAATTTATGAAAATAAATTTATAATTATTATACAATAATATTAATAATGTATTATCAATAAAATTAATTAATAATGGATCTTTAAATTAGATTATAAAATAAAATTTATTTAAAACATATTAAATATGAATCAAATTTTTTTAGTACTATCATTATTATATTTATAATAATTAATCATAAAAAATTGAAAATAAAAATAGTATTATTAATTTAACATTCGATTTATTATAAAATAATCATGTACTATATTTTGTTATACTTATTCCATATTTAAAATTTAATTTTAATATATAATTGAACTTGATGTTTTGTGTAATACTAATGACATTATTGATAAGTTTAACTTTAAATCATATTTTTCTTAGTGTTTCAAATAAATAAAATATTAAATTTACTTGAAAATAAAAATATTATCTTGTAAATCAAAATATAAAGATTTAAAAATTAAATAATAAATTAAACACTACAATATCCAAATAAAATATATTTAAATAAGATTTTCAATCTCTAAAAATAATGTTTTTATTTTTAAATATTTTTGCATTATGAGGTGTAAGCTAATTTCTCAATTTGTTGATGATTAATTATAATTCCCATATATGAAATTATTTGAAATTGATATTATTTTTCTAGTTAAAAGAAAATCGGATTTTAATCGATTTTGAAAATCAAAATATTCTTTGCACCCCTCCGTAAAACTTGGGGGAAAATAAAAGTTTTATTTTTCAAGAAATTGGAAATTCCTTAGTTTACTTGTTTAAAGAGAATATTTCTTTGATTAAAATAATCAATGAGGTGACTTCCATATACTAGAAGCACACCAATGGACTATTTTAACTCGAGGATATTGCCTCAAATTTTATTTAAATCTTGCATTATACTTAATAATATCATACTAGGTTTTTAGCATAATAGTGCCTAAAAGATTCTAAAGAACATGCATCGACACAAAAATTCTTACATGATCCTTATGGACATATATTGACACGAAAGTTCTCATATAACCCTAGAATCAACTTTAGGGTACTATTATCGAAATAACCCTAAGGGACATGTTTCGACATGAAGATTCCCACATAACCGTTACAAGCATGTATCTAAATGAAGGTTCCCACATGATCCTAGGAACTTGGTTTTAAAGACCCTTAAATCTAAATACCCCTAATAAACATGTTTCAACATGAAAGTTCCTACATGATGGAAATTTCTAAATGACCTTAGATTATGCTAACTATCCTAAATGGCCCTAAAACGTATGAAAAATGCTAAATGGTCCCTAGATTATGAAAATAACCTACACGGCCCTAAAATGAAAGGAAATTGCTAAATAGTCCCCAATGTACATGTAATAGCCTAAAGACCCTAAAATGCATGGAAATGTTGAAATGTTGCTAAAATGCATGGAATTGTATAATAGTCCCTAAAGCATAGAAAATGACCAAAATGGTCTTAAAATGATGAAATTGCATAAATGTCCTTAAAACATGACAAATTATTAAAATGACCCTAAACGCATGAAATTGCATAAATGGTCCTAAAACATGGCAAATTACTTAAATGACCCTAAAATGCATGAAATTACATAAATGGTCCTAGAACATAGTAAATTACTAGAATGACCCAAAAATACATGAGAGTGCATAAATAGTCCCAAATCATGAAAATTTACTAAAATGACATTAAAGTGTTTGTAATGACATAAAAGTCCCTAAGTCATGGAAAATGACTAAAATTCCATTAAAATGCATGAAAAGAGAAAAAGTTTATAGATCATAGAAAATGACTTTAATAGCTTTGAAATGCATGAAATGACATAATAACTTCCAAATCAAAGAAAATGACTTAAATGTACTTAAATGCATGAAATGACAAAGTAATTTTTAATCTACATGAAAACATTATTAAAAAAAAATGCAAAATGGTCCTTTTAAATTTCTACCACTGTTAAATGCACCCATAGACATTTTTTCTCAACAAACATAAAAATATGGCATGAACATAAGTGGATTTATCATTATGCATGTATATGTTGTCATGATCATAAAATTCTCATGGAAGATGCATGGACATATAAATCATTATCATAATGCATGAAAATGTCATAAAATACATGTATGGTGATGTTCTCATAATCCCACATATAAATTAGAATCATAATGCATAAAAATGACATGGAATGCACGAAACATATATAACATAAAAAAATACACAACATGGGCCAACCAACAATGGCAAGAACAAGGAAAACAACAAGATGGAAACAACCATAAGTCATACCAACTTATTTTGAAATGCATGGAAACAAGTTTTCTTGATGAAAAATGAATTTTATGAAGTTTTAAACAATGCTTATCAAAGAAAACCAAAATAAAACATTTGGAGATCATTACTCAAAGTTTGGCCATAAATATGATTTTTACACCTTTGGCTTCAATGATCACCTAAGCATGGCTTAGGATCCTCAATTTCACATAAGATAAAGAGAAAAATAAGCAAAAACAAAGTAAAAAAACTAGTAGAGAAATAGCATTGGATCAAACTTAAAGAAACCTTCTCATTTTCTTTATTTTTCTCTCTTTGTTCTTTTTTTTTCTTTTTTAGTTTTTTTTTTAGCTGGAAACCACTTCTTTTTTCATTTTGGACACCCGAAAGAGGTTTAAAACCTCTTTTTGCTAATCACCTCTCATCCCCATGCATTACCACACACTTCTTGATAACACGTTTATGCTTGTTTGCAAGTAATCTCTCTAAAGGGCTAGATGGTCTGATTGAAGGTTAAAACCTTTTTAAATGGAGCATGATTTCAACTGGGTTTGGTGGACAATCTCAACTGCATGCCCTCAAAGATAACCCCCACTCTAAATGGCCATATCTTAGCTCCGTACAAGAAAGAGGCTTTAACTTTAACTCAAAATAGCCTTCCATTAAAATTTAGCTAAACTAGTTTAAAATAGTTTGAAAAAAAAACCAAACTAGATGCCTTTTTGTTTCCACGCATGATTTGGGCATTAAACTCATTTATCCTAAGCTCATTTATGCTTTAATGGCTTAATACACATGGATGGTTCTCATGCCTATGTTTCAATGTAAAAATATTTGTGAGGATCTTTTGTATGGTTATGAAGTGCTCCAAGACCATTAAAAAGAAGAAATGTAAGAAAACTTAGGTTAAAAGCATGTTTATAGTGAAAGATATCATGCAGTATCGATACATTGGTGTTTGTATCAATATGGGTGCTTTTAGAACAAAAAAAATCCATGAAAAACATGACATCGTATCGATGCAATATGTCTTTTATTGATACAATGGGCATTGTATTGATACATCTTTGAATTTTATGAAATTTTTTTTTTTACATTCCAAGGGTCTCTAATTGATTGATGTGATTCCTAGGCATTTTCAACCTTCTTTTTTCCCTTGATTGGTGCCATTTGGTGACACAGCTTCCTACAACCTCTTTTTATTTATATTTTTTCTAGTCTTTCTAATTATGTCCCGATGAGTCAAAAATTAGCGTAGAAAGAGATATTAGTGTACTTCATTTTAAATCTTGGATTGAGCACGGTTTACTTGAAAAAGACCCGGATAAAATTATGTGTCTACTATTTTTTTTACTCTTTGCGGCTGGTAAGGGATAACAGTAGGGATTTAGGGTAATGGGTTAGCACTTGGTAGTAGGGTTAGGAGAATAAGGGTTTTAGATTTGGGTTCTTGGGTTAAGTGTAATGGGTATTAGGTTCTGTCCTTGTTTATGGAATAAGGCCTTTAATTATTGAGCTAATGGTAATGGGTTATGTCTTCACCTTGGGCAGAGGTGTGTAGAAGTTTGGGTAACCAAACTAACTACCTAACATTGATCTGATCCGATTCAATTTGTTTAAGTCGATTTATTGGGTTTCAGTTACCTGATTAAGGCTTAATTAGTTTAAGAAGGTTTAGTCAATCAATTTATGATTTTTAATTTTTAATCAAACCTATTGATTAAATCAACCTTAATTAAAATAATATTTCTTCTAAACCCATAAACCTAATAATCTTTGAGCTGATAAGCATATCAAAATAAGCCCATCCAATATTTCAAACCCAAATGGCTACCAAAATCCAGTTTTCTATTACTTTACTCCTTAATACCTAAATCTAATAAGCAAATCCAATAAAACCATGATACATCGACTATCGACTATCCTACCCACCCTTAATTGGAAACTTGCCTTTAATTGAAGCAGACAGTTGGCTTACTCAGATTTTAGCTACCTTAATTTGTTATGCTTTGCTTATTCTCTTGCCTCTTTTATTTACTTTGCTTTTAGTTGCCTTAATTTGCTTTGCTTTTATTGTATATGGCTCATATAATTTTATATACAAAGGTAAATGGGTACATGCTAGAGTGGAGCGGAGCAGACGTAGGCACGGATAGATAGGTGGGGGGTGCGGGGGCAATGCCCTCGCGGTATGGTATATGGGCAATTTTGTAAAATTATACTAGGCAGGGTTAGTATAAATATATGGTTGATGTAACCCTAAATTAAGTAGTGAATAAAACAACAACCACCATTCCCGAGGATGTAGGCATATTGCCGACCTTGTTAAATCTCTGTGTTGATTTTCTCTTTTCTTTTCTTTGTGTTTTCATGATTCCTTGATTGTTAGACTCAACAACTGGCATCAGAGTAAGGTTAAGATTATGAACTCTATCACAAAATTCAATATGGGAAAATTTGACGGAACAGGCAATTTCAGATTATGGCAACGGAGGTTGAAAGACTTGTTGGCACAGTAAGGGATGTTGAAAGCATTGAATGAAAATAAATCACAAACTGTGGAAGATTCTGAATGGTAGGAATTGCAAGCGCGAGCAGCGGGAACGATTCGGCTATGTCTGTCAAATGATGTTTTGTACCACGTTATAGATATCACGTCCCTAGTAAAGGTCTAGAAGAAATTAGAGAGTCGGTATACGTCAAAGTCCTTGACAAATAAATTGTATCTGAAGTAAAAATTATATGGCATGAAGATGCATGAGGGTACAGACCTGGCATAACACATTAATTTTTTCAATCACATTATTAGTGATCTGTTGAGAATTGAAGTTAAGATTGAAGAAGAAGACAAGGCTATGATTTTGCTGTGTTTTTTACCTCCTTCATATGAACACTTGGTTACTACACTCACATTGGGAAATGATACAATTAGTGTGGAAGAGATTACTATAGCATTATTAGCCCATAACTAACGCAAGCAGAATTTCACTGATAGCACCTAAAACAAAGAGTTGTATATGAAAGGGAACCAGGAACGTGGAAGACGGCAGAGTAAAGATACTGTAAGCAAAAAGAACTCTAAGTCAAAATCCAAGGGTAGAAAGAATGTTCGGTGTTATAAGTGTCAGCAGATAGGGCATGTTAGAAGGGACTGTCCAAATAAAAAGAAGCAGAATGATGAAAGGAATGGCGATTCATCAAAATCTATTAATATGGTGCAGAATGATGATTCAAATGGCAGTGATGGGGATTTATTGTCAGTCTTTTCATGTCAACTCACGAATTCATGGATTCTGGATACACGGTGTTCGTTTCACATGACTCCTAACAAGGACTGGTTTGATTCATATAGCTTAAGTAATTTTGGTTTCGTCTATTTAGGTAATGATAAAGCTTGTGCCATTACTGGAAAGGGACAAATCAAAATTAGGATGCATGATGGTGTTGTTAGAATGTTGTGTGATGTTAGATATGTACCAGAATTGAAAAAGAATTTGATTTCTTTGGGTGTTTTGCATGCTAATAGTTTTGGCTATAAAACTCATAAGGATTGCATCAAGGTGAATAAGGGTGTGTTGATAGTAATGAAAGGGAAGATGATTGCAGGGAGCATTTACAGGCTAGTAAGAGATATAGTTATGATGGAGCTGCTGTTCCAGAATTCTGATCATGATAGTACAGCTCTGTGGCACACGAGACTAAGTTATCTAGGTGAAAGTGGGATAGCTGAACTTCATAAAAATTGTTTATTGAAGGGAATTAAATGCTGAAGATTGGATTTTTGTAAGTTCTGTGTGCTTGGGAAATAGCTTATAGTGAAATTCAAGACAGGTAGACACAAAACTGAAGGAATTCTTGATTATGTGCACTCTGATGTATAGGGTCCTAGAAAGGGAGTTTTCATTGGGTGGTTCGTAATATTTTGTTACTTTTATTAATGATTTTTCTAGAAAGGTCTGGGTATACTTCATAAAATAAAAATCCGAATTTTTGCCAAGTTCAAGATATGAAAAGTAGAGGCTGAGAACCAGACGGGCAGAAAGATCAAGTATATGAGATCAAACAATGGCACTGAGTACACAAACTCACCATTTTAGAAATTTTGTAAGGAGCATGGCATTCAGAGGCACTTCACAGTCTATAAAACACCACAGTAGAATGGAATTTCAGAAATGATGCGCAGGTCTTTAGCTAAAAGAGCTAGGTGTTTGAGATTGAATGTAGGACTTTCTAAAAGTTTCTAGGCAGAAGCAGTGAGTATGACATGTTATCTCATCAACAGATCACCAAGGGCCTCTTTAGGTGGAAAAGTTGCAGAAAAAGTGTGGGCAGGTAATGAAGTTGATCTTTCTAAACCAAGAATCTTTGTTTGCCCAGCCTATATGCATATTCCTAGTGACGAGAGGTCTAAACTTGATTCGAAGTCAAAAAAGTGCATTTTCTTAGGATACATGAAGGAGGTCAATGGGTACAAGTTATGGGATCCAGAAGCAAAGAAAGTGGTGATTAGCAGAGATGTAGTATTTGACGAAAAATTCATGTTGCAGCAGAACAATAGTGAGAATGTGCCAGTTTCAAAAGAGAGCAGTAAAAAGGTGATAGAGGTGGAGCTAGAACAACATGCAAAAGATGTTGAAAAAGTTAAAAGTTTTAGTTTAAGGGATAAGAGATCCTAGTCAGATGGAGAGCAACATTAAAGTACAGCCACGACAAACCCAGACGCACGGTTAAGCTTCCAACCAGGTATGGTTTTAAAGATTTAACCTCCTTTGCACTTACTGTTAATTGTGAAGATCCTGTCACTTTTCAAGGAGTAATAAATAGTGAGGCTAAAGATAAATGGCTAGGTGCTATGGTAGAAGAAATGGAGGCCTTACACAAGAACAAAACTTAGGAGCTAGTTAAACTTCCTAAGGGAAAATGAGCTACAGGGTATAAGTGGGTGTACAAGAAAAAGTCAGCAGTATCAAAAAAAGAGGGGGGAAAATTCAAAGCCTTCTAGTGGCCAAAGCATACTCATAGCAGAAATAATTTGATTATGATGAGATATTTTCTCATGTGGTTAGACACACATCTATCAGGGTGGTGTTGGTGTTAGTAGCTAGCTGGGACATGCATTTAGAGCAAACGAATGTGAAAACAGCTTTCCTTCATGGCAATTTGGAGGAGCAGGTTTACATGGAACATCCATAGGAGTTTATTCAACTTGGATAAGAGAATTTAGTTTATAGCTTGAAGAAATCACTTTATGGGTTAAAGCAATCTCCATGGCAATGGTACAAACAATTTGATGCTTACATGATCAAAATTGGCTACAGACGATGTGAATATAATTGCTACATTTATGTTAGGACACTTGATGATGGTTCTTTTATTTTTCTGCTACTAAATATGGATGATATGTTGATTGCTACAAAGAATATGCATGATGTGATTGAGTTGAAAACCTTGTTAGGAAAGGAATTTGATATGAAGGATTTAGGTGCTGCCAAGAAGATTCTTGGGATGGAGATCTATAGGAATAAAAGCTCAAAAAAACTATGGTTATCTCAGCATAACTATGTTGAGATAGTGTTGAACAGATTTAGTATGAGCAAGGCTAAACCTGTCAGTACTCCATTGGAAAATCATTTCAAACTTTCCCTGGATCAATGCCCAAAGTCAGATAATGAGATTAAAGGTATGGCTTCAGTTCCTTATGCTAATGCTATTGGTTGCCTGATGTACGCCATGGTTTGTACAAGACTAGATTTGGCCCATGATGTTAGTCAGGTTAGCAAGTTCATGTCAAAGCTTGGTAAACAGCACTGGGAAGCAGTTAAATGGATTTTCAGATATCTGAGAGGCACTATGGAGTATTGCCTTATGTTTGGCAATAAAAAGAGTGATCCTTTAGTTATGGGATATGTGGATTTTGACTATGCAGGTAATTTGGATGATAGAAGGTCTACAATAGGATATGTCTTTACTCTTGCAGAAGGACCAATTTGTTGGAAATCAACTATTCAGTCAATTGTTGCATTGTCTACAACTGAAGAAGAGTACAAGCAATTGTTGAGGCTGCCGAGGAAGCTTTATGGCTTATAGGGCTAGTGAAAGAATTGGGTATTGTGCAAGATGGAGTTAAATTGCACTGTGACAGTCAACGTGCTATTTACTTGGCAAAGAATCAAGTTTATCATGCTAGAACCAAACATATTGATGTAAGGTTCCACAAGATCAGGGAATTGGTTGGATCTGGTCAGATATTGTTAGAAAAGATTCATACATCTGAGAATGCCACTAATATATTTACAAAGCCAGTTACTACAGACAAGTTCAAATATTGCTTGGACTTGATCAATGTTTTCAAATTCTAAACAAGCAAGTTACCCAACCTATTAGAAGTATGAAGGGTTCTAGTTCTTACCTTTTATTTTCATGGGGTATATTCGGCAAGGTGGAGATTGTTGTATATGGCTCATATAATTTTATATATAGAGGTAAGTGGGCAGATGCAGGAGTGGAGCATGGTGGACATAGGCATGGATAGATAGGTTGGGGGTGCAGGGGCAATGCCCTCGCAGTACAGTACATGGGCAATTTTGTAAAATTGTGTGTTGATTTTCTCTTCTTTTTTCTTTGTGTTTTCACGATTCCTTGATTATTAGGCTCAACAGCTTTGAATTGCTTGATTTTCTAGTTCATACACCATGTTTATAAAACAACTAAAACCTAATTACATGGATTATAGCTGTTTCTGTCTCCTACTTGATCCCCACCCTTATAACCCTTTTTAGTTGAGATTAGATCCTACCTTAAAACACAAAACCGAACCCTTATCCTTTTTCTTGTCTCCCGCTCCTACTCGTTTCTTTGATAAGATCTCCGCTCATTTCAGATTTGGTTGTCAGACCAAATCAATGTAAGTGTTTCAATTTTTTAAAGTTAGAATTTATAAAAGAATTTAATTGTATAATATACTAGAATTATCTATACATACTTTTTTTTTATTTATAGACCAAAGAGTACTTTAAAGCTTTGATACACTCACTCGGGTGTTTACTTGCATTACAAAAAAGTTGAAAAGAAAAATGAAAAATGTAATACATCTAGGCTTACCTTTCTAAGGGAAGATCAAAGAGATAAGCTCTTTGGCAAGTGTGGAAATGTACAATTTTTAAATAGAGATGATCGAACCAATAGATTGAACCGAACCTATTGAGGTTGGTTCAGTTAAATTGATTATTAGGCTATTAGTCGACTGATTTGGCCAATTACAAAGAGAATGTCAGTTAATTCAGTTTTTGGGTTTTGAAGTCGAATCAATCAAATGCTCACCCCTAACTTTGAGTTTGGGACCTTGGGTTATATTTTGATTGGACCATGCAATAAGTTTAAGGTTTTTATTGCTAGTTTAATCGGTCAGTTAAAGGCAAAACCATAAACTGATCGATTAAACGTATTTAAATTGATATAAGTAATCGATCTTTGGTCGAAACTAAACAAACCGAATAATTTTGGTTTCGGTCAATTTGTTTGATTTTCCAACTATTTGCTCAGTGTTAACTAAATTGGTTACTTACACCGTTAACTGAATTGGTTACTTAAGGGAAAACTTTGGCCTCTCTCTTTAAGCAGTAAAAGAAACAAAACGGAAACGTACATTCCCTCATATTTTCCGAGATTTTTAAGTACTTTCTTATTGCTTTTATGCATGTTTATGTTGTTTTCGTTTGATAGCTTTGGTTTAATAAAACATTGAAGGAAAGTGGGTTTATCTATTAGACTTGGAGTTTTCCCTCTGTTTTCTATTGACTTAACGAGTTCCATGTTCAAACAATATTATATATTATAGGGAAGAAAAAGAAGCATTACTAAAATATACTCTATTGTCAGTGGTAGGTTAGCTTTAGATTATATAAAGCATATATGCATTTTGTAATATACTTTTTTAATGCTAGCTAGTTTAATTGGCATTGGCAAAGTGGCATATTCCCAATAGACTAATATGTAAAAGTAGGGCGGATGTAGAGCTGAGCTGACGAGCGTTGACGCAGGTAGGTCAATATGATAATGGTATTTTATTTTATTTGCCTATATATTAATTAGGGAGAATTTCAAAAAAAGAAAATGAACTTATAATTATTAAACAATAGTGAAACTAAAAAAATAATTTTAAAAACATAACAATTATTAGAATTATTAATAAAAAGATTGTAATTACCTTTTACTTCTAATTTTATTATTTTCTTTACTGTTACTCTTTTATGCATTCTTAATAGAGGGTCGGTTTTTTTGGTGACAACTGACCATTCCCGTATTTATAAGCTATATATATAAATTATATATATAAATATATAAATAATATACAAAAATTATATATATTAAAAATAGTATTTACAAATAATAAATTATTAAAAAATATATTTTATTAAATCTTGTGTTATTATTTAAAAGTAATAAAAAATAAAAACATATTTTATATTAAATCCTGAATTACTATATAAAAAATAATAAGAATTAAAAATATTTTTATTAAAAATTATTTTATATTATATACAATATATATAATTATATATTACATATAAATTATATGTATTAAAAATATTATATTAAATCTCAAATTATAAAATACTAGATAATATAAAAATAATAAAAATTAAAAATAATTTAATATTAAATCAAAATTATTTTTTAAAAATTAAATAAATATATTATAAATATTATATATATTATATATTATATATTATATAATACATATATAATATATAATATTATAAATAGAATATAATAATATATTATATATTAAAAATATAAAAAATATTTTATATTAAATTATATTATTATATATTATATATTACATATGACATATATTATCGGGGGTAAAGGGAACCGAATTCCCCCCTCCCCCCACATATACAATATATATATATATTATTCCAAGTTAAAACAATATGTATAATATATTATATATATTATTTATAATAAAAATAAAAAATATTTTACATTAAATTTTAAAATAATAAAAATTTAAAATATTTTATATTAAATTTTGGATTATTATATAAAAATAAAAAATAAAATATTTATATTAAATCCTAGATTATTTTTGAAAGAAATTAAAAATACTATATAAATTATATGATATAATATATATTATATTAATATATATTGTATAATAAAAAATAGAAATATTTTATGTTAAATCCCAAATTACTATTTAAAAATAATAAGAATAAAAGATATTTTATATTAAATTATTTAAAAAATAAAAATAAAAAATATTTTATATTAAATCTCATATTATTATATAAAAATAAAAAAAATTAAAAAACTATATTAAATCTCGAATTACTATAAAAAAATAACTAAATGTATGAATGACTATAACTAAATATACAAATGACTAAAACCAAATGCACAGATAACCAGATATGAACGTACGAAACCCAAAAACCAAATCTATACTAAACCCTATGGTCATTAACTGTATTTAAATGTCAAATACAATTGTGCTCATAAGTTGGACCTCAAATATGACGCTCATGTAAGATATACATCTACTAATAAGTTAATGTATATTTGACCATTAACACACATTTGGCAGTATAAGTATACCCCTATGTAGTTACACATTAGATGTGTCCAGGAAACATTAAAAGTTAACTATGTGTAACCCTAAGTAAATGTACATGTGACAATAAATGAATGTATGATTCACCATAACTAAATGTACGAATAAGTATAACTAAATGCACGAATAAGTGTAACTAAATGTACAAATGATAATAAAAAAATGTATAGGAACCTAAAACCGAATCTATGCTAAACCTATAGCCATGAATCGTATCAAAATGTTAGAGAGCAATTTTGCACATTACTTGGACATTAGATATAAAAATCACGTAAGATGTACATATGCTAATAAGTTAATGTACATTTGACCATAACATATATTTGGCTGTATGCGTATAACAGAATGCGCTTATGCATTAGATGCTGTAGGAAAAATTAAGAGTCAAATGTTAGTACCCATAAGTAAATATACATATGATGATAAATGAATATACAGATCATTATAATTCGATGTACGAATGAGTTTAACTAAATATACAAGTGACTATAACTAAATGTACAGATGATAAGAAATTGATGTACAAGACCCTAAAACTAAATCTACATTAAACCGTATGGCCATGAACCGTATCAAAATGTCAGAGAGCAATTATGCACATTAGTTGGACACCAGATATAACAATCATGTAAGATATACATACTAATAAGTTAATGTACATTTGACCATAACATACAATAACTGGTATGTGCATAACGTAATGTGTTTATGCATGTAGGAAACATTACAAGTCAAATGTTAGCACCCATAAGTAAATGTACATATGACGATAAATGAATATACAGATCACCATAACTGAATGTATGAATAAGTTTAACTAAATGTACGAATGATTATAACTAAATATATAGATAACCAGAAATGAATGTACAAGACCCTAAAACTGAATCTACGCTAAACCGTATGGCCATGACCTGTATCCATATGTCACAGAACAATTCTGCACGTTAGTTGGATATCATATATGACAATCACTTAAGATGTACGTATGCTAATAAATTAGTGTACATTTGATCATAACATACATTTGGTGGTATAAGCATAATGAAATACGCTTACGCATTTGATGTGTGTAGGAAATATTAGATGTCAAATGTTGGTACCTATAAGTAATTTGGTACCTATAAGTAAATGTACATATGATGATAAATAAATGTACAAATCACCATAATTAAATGTGCGAATGAGTTTGACTAAATATACGAATGACTATAACTAAATATACAGGTGATCAGAAATGAATATACAGGACCCTAAAACCTAATCTACGCTAAACTATATAGCTATGAACCATATCAAAATGTCATTCAGCAATTATACACATTGGTTGAAAATTAGATATGACAGTCATGTAAGACACTAATGTAGGCAATGAGGGGAACTTACATTCAGTTATGATTATATTTTCTTTTATTTTTTATTTTTAAATAGTAATTTGAGATTTAATATAAAATATTTTAATGTTTTGTTATTTTTAAATAATATTTTTAATATATATACAGTTTAGCATAGATTCGATTTTAGGGTCTTGTACATTCATTTCTGATCATTTATATATTTAGTTATAGTCAGTTGTACATATTGTTATACTCATCCGTACATTTAATTATGGTGAGTCGCACATTCATTTATTGTAATGTACAATGCATATATATATAATATTATATATGGGGAGTCGATTCCCTTACCCCATATATTATATATAGTATATACTATTTTTTATTTTTTAAAAAATAATTTGAGATTTAATATAAAATATCTTTTATTTTTCATTATTTTTTAAATAGTAATTCAGGATTTAATAAAATTATTTTTTATTTTTTATTTTTTATAAATACTATTTTTTACATATATAAATATATAAAGCGGGAAGGGTCAGTATTTAATATAATTCAAGATTTATTATATATTATAATATATTATATATAATATATAATTTATATCATATATATTATATATTAAATATAATTTAATATAAAATATTTTTTATTTTTAAAATAATAATTCAAGATTATTTTATAATTAGGGATTTAATATAATATTTTTTATTTTATAAATATGAGATTTAATATAAAATATTTTTTAATTTTTTATTATTTTTAAATAATACTTTTAATATATATAATTTATATAATATATATAATTATATATTGGTTGGGGGTCCCATAAGAAAAAAACATGAAATAATGGGTAAAAAAGTAATTACAGTCTCTTTATTAACGATTCTAACAATTACTATTTTTTTTTGAAATTATTTTTCTAGGTTTCATCTTTTTCTAATACTTATTAGTCTATTGCTCGTTTTTGGAATTCCCCCTATTTATTATAGCTTTGATCAATGGAGAGCATTAGAAGTGCAGATTTAGAGAGAGGGAATTGAAGGAAAATCCAGGCTGCTTCTTCAATCTTCACTCATCCCTTTCTCTTCAGTCATTGAAGAAGCTGAAGCTCTAGAGCTAGCGATTCTCCACTGGATCTGGATCTAGCTCTAGCGTTTTAATTCGTCCATCTTCCTTCAAAACAGGTACCGCATCTATCCATCCTATCTTATCTATTTTTATTTTTATTTTTAAATTTGCTCTTTAATTTTATCTGTTTCTGAGATCGATCATCAATTCATTTCTTAGATGCTCTTAACTCAAATCACTGTTTTAAAAAATTGAAATTTACTTTTCATTTGCTTGCGTATCGTTATTTGGTTGTTTTCGGTTATATTTTTCACTTTCATTTTTTACTTTAAAATATCAAGTTCTAGAATAATGATGAAAGACTATATAATTTAATCTAAAGTACTTGATAAGATATTATTGTCACGTAACATACAAATTATTTGGATAAAATACGCAGATCATTGCTAATAACTTATTTTATGTACTTTACTATAAATTATAAGAGAATAGATTATACTTTAAAAATAAAAGTAATTATCATAATTACTACACTTCTATTTTAAGTAATACGTGTGATAAATGATGTTACAATATTATCATAATTATATCCAAGATGATTAAAATGTATGTCTTATTTTAAATCTTATTATAAGATTATCATAATTAAAATATTTTATTAATTTATTTAAGAGATTATTACATATTTAAAAGATTATTTTAACATGTAATCAAAGTTTATTTTTATTTTTCTATTCTAAGTCTCCCTATTAATCAGTAGATCATGCTAGTGTAATATTCTTAGTTTATTTAAGAATTATTGACCTTGACTCAAAAAAAAAAATCATTTAAGCAAGAGTCATGTGAAATAAACATACATTAACAAACTCAGATCTAATGTAATGTCAAAGCATTTAAGAAGGTCGAAAATAATCCTTTAAATAATATGTGCTTTTTATTTACCAAACAAAAAAATTACTAAAATTCAAAAAATTCTAACTAGTGATATAGTAAAAGCGATATAATCAAAGATTTAATATATATATATATATATATAGATATAGTCATTGCATTATTTTACATACATAGAAGAGAAAAAAATATAGGATCAATTTAAAAATACCAAGTGATAATTGCATACTTTATCATACTCCATAACCATAATGGTAATTATAGGTTAAAAATTAACAAATCAATAATTTACATTATAGCTATTATTTTTATTAAATTAACGTTTTAAAATTTAATTTAATTTAGCATCATTTTGGGTTCATATTACTTTCGAATTTGGGTTGTTAACTTTTTCTAGTCAAATTTGATTGGATCATATTTGAATGAGTTGATTTATTTTGATTTGAGTTAGAATTAACAAATCTATTTTAAAATGTACTTTTTTATTCTGACACTATTATTTAGGTAAAAAAGGGTAAATCACACAGTTAATCATTAAAATTTTTGCAATTTTTTATTTTGATAATTCAATTGTAAAAAAAAAAAAGATTTAATTATTATACATTTATTTTCTTATGACTTAACCATTAGAGACTAACGACTGTCTGACATGGCTTTCAATATCATCCGAGATTCGTCACATAACATCAATATCACCTAATTTTGAAAATTTACAATTGATCATACATGTTAATTTGTGCGAAATTGGTTTATATTTTGATCTTCAGAATAAATGAAATTGAAATGTTTTTACAAAATTAAAAGTTAGATATAAAAATAAAAAAATAATTACACAAAAAGTTATGAATGGACGATATAATTTACTCGAGATTCCTAAAGAAACCAAAATCATGTGTTATTATTCTCTGAAAATAAGTTTGCCCCCAAGTGTTAATATGTGAAAAATTAAACAGACTTGACAAATGGAGAAATTAGCAACAAACGATGAGGCTGAAATAGGAAAAAGCTTGTCTGATGAAAATCTAGAGGTCCTGGTGAAAGATATTCAATCAACGTTGAAGTTGGTTAAGAATTCTAAGCGGTCCTCGACACAAGATTGTATCATCCGTTGTGTTAACCCGTTACTTCGTCGAGTAAATGATGCAGCTTACAGGCCGCAATTTGTCATCATTGGTCCTCTTCGATGTTATGATTCAATTTTAGAGTTCATGGAAATGCAGAAGCGAATATATCTAGACTCTTTTCTCCAACGAGCTGAGAACAACGCTAGCTTGAACCAGTTTTGCAAATTGATCAATGATTGTGCACCCGAAATTCATAGCTGTTACGAGGACACTTATTATCGAAGTTGCGATTTTCAGTCACACCAAATCCAACAGAACTTACTGCCGAGTGATGATAGCTTCCGATGGTTCGTAGAGATGATTTTAGTGGATGCAAGTTTCATCATTGAACTCTTCTTGAGGGCCTACTACAAGGAAGGGAGACAGGAAAGCGATTTCATCTTTGATAGCCCAGGGAAGATACATGATATCCGGCGAGACATGTTCTTGGCTCACAATCAACTTCCCTTCTTTATTCTTAAAGAAATATATGAACTTGCTTTTGCTGGTAATCCTGACTACCCTTCCTTTATTCATCTTAGTTGCCACTTCTTCCACCATTATTACAACCAAAACATATCCATTCAAGAAATAATGCAACCAAATCATTGTCATGTTGATTATAGAGCCAAGCTGGAGGGTGCTAAACATTTTACAGATTTGCTAAGAACACTTCAGCTCCCATATTCATTTCAGGGGCAATGTAGCAATGGAAAATCTCCTTGTTGCAAACCCCAGTTCAAACGGATGAAAGCAAGAATAATGTATTTCGTTGAATCTATATGGTCTTCATCGTTGCCATCATCCACAAAGCCAGGGGAAAACCTAGAGGCAGGTCAGGTCCAAGGTGAATATTTATATAGTGCAGTGCTACTGCGTGAGGCGGGCGTGAAATTTAAAATGAGCTCAAGCAAATGCTTGCTTGACATAAAATTCAATAAAAGAAATGGTGAGCTGACAATTCCTCCACTGAAACTGGATGAGTCGACTGAATCGTTTTTCCGAAACCTCATGGCTTGGGAGCAAAGCTATTATCCACATCAAACTCACATTTGTGACTACATCTTTCTAATGGAATACCTCGTCAAATCTACTGAAGATGTCGATCTATTGGTTCGAAAAAGAATTATCATTAACCAGCTGGGCAGCCACACGGCAGTGGTAACTTTATTCAACTACTTCTGCAAACATATTACTCCGGTGGAGAAGAATCGTTACTCAAATCTTTTCAGGGAGCTCAATGCTTACAATGCAGTTCGACGCCATAGTTGGATAGCAATTCTCAGACTCCATTATTTCTCAACTCTGTGGAGAGGTGTCGCTACAATTGCCGCTGTTGTCCTCCTTGTGCTGACTCTGATACAAACCATATGTGCCGTCATCTCGCTTAATTAGCTACAAACTGTAATCATTATGCATTTCTTAATCTTTGAATTTGAACCAGATTTTCATTTCCTTTCAAGTAATCGGGTTCTTTCTTTAATCATAACTTTGCATCATATCTGAAGCCTCTATGGCTAGGGAGAGAGGCCTAAGAAACCATTTAACAAACAATTGGCGTGCATAAACCATAACTCTTCTTAAGACAAATTAACCAAGTTAATTATTCACCAAAACCACAAATTTTAACCTCAATCTTAACTATCATTTGCTTTTGTTTTCTTTCACTTCATATTTACATTTAAATGGGCCTACAACATAATCATGAGGCACGCTCTCCCACATGAGAGAATTAATTAGATATGACTATTAATTATATAGGATTTCATGATTTTTTGTTAGAATGTTAACAAGGTGATGAAATCTGTTCCTTATATAAAAGAAAAATAATCGAATATAATTGAGTTTACAATCCAAAAACAACGTCTTCCAAAGACTCAGAATTTGAGCATGCATCTTCATTGCTGTTAATGGAGTAAAACATGTTCTTTAATCACGTCTGAACATTCCAATATGCATTACGAATTTAAATTGCGGTCGATGATTTATTTTAATTTCACCGCCTTAAATATGTTTGGAGATGTAATGAAGAAAACTTCATGAAAAATTATTTTAAAAAAAATTATATAGATAAGTTTTCTTAAAATATGTGCAGTTTTTCGAATAAGGATTTTAAAATTTGAAAGATATAAATATCTTATTTTGTTATTTAACTAGTTTTCGTAACCCTACGCAATGCATGAGATTTTTTTTAATTGTATTTATAATTTTAATTTTTTTGTTTCATGCTAATTTATATTATATTAAAAAAAAACACATGCATTTTTT
>JBBYHK010342081.1:13706-25054 GCA_038382065.1 Adansonia grandidieri | reverse complement strand
GACTTAATGGTATTTTTGCATGTTAGGTTATTTTAAAATTTAAATTTCTCATTTAGGGTGTTTTGGGTTAAAAATATATCTTTTTTACCATTTTAAACCAATCTAGGACTAATATTTAATTTTGAGAAATTTAGGGATCCATTAGCAATTTTTGTACTTTAAGCCCTTTTTGTAATCTAAATTACTCATTTAGAGTAAAAATCACCATTACTTTTCTTTTCGAGTTCTTTAGGGTTACAGGGATATTTTCATGTCAAAGGTATACCCTAGGAGCATTTTCATAATTTTTCTTATCGGGATGTTTTTATGCCAAAGTTGAATGTTTAGGATTCATTTAGCTTTCTAAGGTCATTTTAGTGTCCATTAGGGGCAATGGGATACTTTCACGTCGAAGGTATACCCTAAGCGCATTTTTGTAATTTTTTTCATTGAGATGCTTTTATGCCAAATATGAATGTTTATGATTAATTTAGCCTTCTAAGGTAATTTTCGTGTCCTTTAGGGTTGCCAGGATACTTTCATGTCGAAGTATACCCTAGGAGCATTTTCGTAATTTTTCTCACCAAGATGCTTTTATGCTTAAGGTGACTGTTTTGGATTCATTTAGCCTTCTAAGGTCATTTTAGTGTCCATTAGGGTATCGAGATACTTTCATGTCAAAGGTATACTCTAGGGGTATTTTCATAATATTCCTCATCGGGATATTTTTATGCCAAAGGTGAATGTTTAGGATTCGTTTAGCCTTCTAAGGTCACTTTAGTACCCATTAGGGGTATCAGGATATTTTTATGTCAAAGGTATACCCTAGTGGTATTTTTGTAATTTTTTATTGAGATGCTTTTATGCTAAAGCTGAATGTTTGAGATTCGTTTAGCTTTTTAAGGTCATTTTAGTGTCTATTAGGGGTATCAGGATATTTTCACATCGAAGGTATACCCTAGGGGCATTTTAGTAATTTCACTAGAACCAAGCCCTATGTGATTACAAGGATATTTCTGTGTCTAAGGAATACATTAGGAATAGGTTCCCCATTTCATAATGTTATCGAGTTTTAGGAAGTTTTATAAATACTTTTAATAAAATATAAATTTGTTTTTTAGAAAATTAGGAAAATGTCTTTAAGTTAAAATAATACGTAGAATTTCTCCTAAACTATGAGAGAGGTTATATGGATTATTTTAATATCGAGATATCCTTTTCAAAATAAAAATTAAAATTTTATAAATTTAAAAAAATAATAATAAAACCTTTCGCATTCCTCTGGCTCTCCACCAGGGTGCAAATGATATTTTTAACTTTGAAACCTTTTGTGTTCCTCTGGTTTTCCATTGGGATACAAAAGAGAATGATAAAAAGCCTTCATGTTCCATTGGTTCTTCGATTGAATGCGTAAGAGATTTTGATTTTTTTTAAATTTTAAAAAAACTCGATTTTCCTAATACGAATAATAAATTTGCATTATAAATTATTATTTCAGGAATTTATAATTAAATGCCATATGTTGAAACTAAATAAAAATTAAGATTCAAGTTAACATGTAATTAATAAGGTACCAATTTTTGGGCGATCCTTACCTGTGATTGTAACTAACTCCCGAACCCTTTTATGTGATCTCTGGTTGATTCGTGGGCTTCAAAATTAGTATTCTAGGGTTTCATAACCCTCAAAATAGAAACTCCGATAGGCGACCAATCTCACTTAGCCCAAATAGATTAGTCGCTATTCCAAATAAATAGTCATTTCGTAATGACTATCTAAGGTTAAGTCGAGTGAGCAACTCATCTCGACCACCCAGTCCCCAAAATAAAAAAATTCGATAATGATATGGCCAATAGAAATGATAGAATATAATATAGTGATAAATTTAACAAATATAAGAGTGAAGTCAAGCTTAGTCAGGATTCATATTCGGGCCATGTTGTGACATATAGCACTATGAAGAGCAAGCAAGTACCGATGCATTGGTAAGTCATTAGTAGAATGGGAGGTTGAGCTTGCTACTCTCAGCAAAGAACTGAATTAGTGGAAAAAAGATGCCAGAGCTAATAGGGAGAAGCAAGCTTATTAGAGCTCGTGCTCTTGTATCAACCTATCAAAAGAGAAATGAGCGTATGAAAGCTTGGGTGTGAGACTTGAGAGTAGATCAAGTCAAGAATGAAGCTTTAACACTTAGAGTTTAGAATCCGGAGCAATCCCTCCAAGTTCACCAAGACCATATAAATGAGTTGGTGAAAGTCTTTGAATAACAAGAACAATAATGATGGGTGATGGTAGACCGGCACGTTAGGATTATCAAAAGCATCATCGCTACCTTACTGAGCAAATTCAGGCAGCTCAGAGGGAGGCAAATGATACGGTCAAGATGGCCCAATCTTTGAGGCAAGACATCATACCAACCGAAGATCATGAGTAGGAATTTCATACTTTTTAGAGCATGTGATTGAATACTGTAATTTTGTCAAAAATTTTTGAATGTAATCACGTGTAACCAAAGCTCTGTTTGTTGCTCTATGAAAGATATTATTGGTAAAGTTATTCTATAAGCCAATTATCCCTTAGATTTACATGGCCAATCAATTCTTTTATCCATGTCAATAATAAATCATTACCATGATTTCATACTCACAATTATTCCATCATAGGCAATCACTAATAAACGTATCTTAAATAAAATTCTAATATGGAAATAGTCATAAAAGTGCAAGGAATTCTAAAAATTAGCAAGGAAAACGGAATGATTATTTTACATCATTATAATACCCGCCGCTACAAACAGATCATGACACCGTGCACATATTAAGTGTCTTGAGTTAATGTACAAGGAGTTGCAAGATCGACAATATGAAATGCAAGCTTAATTCACAAAACTCTTAGAGCTAATGAAGCTACTGAAGAAAGGGGACAAACCAATGCTATAGATGCAGCAAAAGAATCGACTAACCCAGAAAATAACCCCACTAATAGTACTAAAGCTACTAAGAAGGGACCCATCAGGAGCCCGGCCTAATCTGGCACCAACCCTGCCAGTACCATCTATCATCTATCTAAATCCTATGGTGGTAAATTAATTCATCCTCGACTTTTAAAGGGCAAATATGGTAGCTTTCCTAGCCATTCCTATAACCTTTGATCATGATGATTAAGAGAACATGGGTGGTTAGAAGTTTGCAATGTCTACTGACAAAGTGGACAAGTATTAGCTATTAGAGAAGTGTCTCTAGGCTATTAAAAAGTGACAAGTTTGGAGCTATAGACGCATAATCTTTGTCTTTGGTGTCCAACCTCATCATTCCCTCAAAGTTTAGGGTATCAGAGTTTGATAACTTTAATAAAACTACTGATCCCACTATGCATATCAAGATGTACCTTAAGATGATAGTGGGTATGAGAAAGATGAGAAACTCTTTATCTATTGTTTTTAGCACAGCCTGACTGGGGCAGTTGCTTGAGGGTGCATTAAACTTAATAATATCAAAATTTTATCGTGGGCTAACTTGGCTAGGGCCTTTTTGAACCAGTACTAGCAAGTGTTAAATTAGGCTCCTGATCAAATTTTTTCTTGTGATCATAAAGAAAAAGCCTATCGAAAACTTTGGGCAATATGCCTTCTAGTGGAAAGAAAAGGCAACTTTGGTCCAACCTCTTTTAACTAAAAAGATGATGACCATAATACTTATCAACACCCTATGTGCCTTGTATAAGGAAAAACTGGCAAGGAATTCTAATAAAAAGTTCATCGATTTGGTTTCACTCGATGAATGATCATGCAATGATAAAAAATGATTGAATGTTAGCGGGTGAGCATTAGGGATAGTCTAAAAGCCTACTGTTAAAAAGAAAAAGAGGCAACCATAAACTACACCAACTTGTCTTAACCAAGCTAGTATCAGGTGCCTAGTCTTCATTACTCGATTGCATCATACCCTAATTCAGTCATGATACGCCCTCATCTAGTTTATGGCATAACTTATAACCTATTCTTTACTGTCCCACCAAATCCCCCATGAAACAACCAACCACAAGCTAACCAAAACACCAACAACCCTATCAATAATACACCAAACAATCAAGGTGCCAACCATCAAAGACAATAGTTTGTTCCTATTGCCATGACCTATAAAGAGCTCTATCAAGCTTTGCTATGGGGAATCTAGTCATTCTCATATGTGCCCAAAAAAAGAAACCACCACACCTTTTTTGGTATAACCCTAATGCCCATTGCGACTACCATGCTAGGGCAATGAAGCATGATACCGAAGACTGCATTTCCTTCAAATGGAGGGTACAAAGCCTCATTGGTTCAAAGGTTCTATAGTTCATGATAAATCAATAGTCGAATGTTGCTGCAAATCCCCTACCAAATCATACAGAGCTAATAGTGAACATGATTAGTGTAGAAGATGAGTATAAGGTTAAGAGGAATGTAAAAAAGCTCAAAATATCGATGAGTCTAGTTTAGCAAATCTCGATTTAGGTAGGAATGCTTAATGCCATCGAAAGCTTAGAAGAAAAACTCAATGATTTTTGTGATTTCCACACTATTTATGGCCATACTTTTCAAGCATGCAAAGATTTCGTGCTATGGTCCAAAAAATGATGAATGAAGGTAAAATCAAGTTCTATGATGAGAAGTAAACATTTTTCACCAAATTAGTAAACATGATTAGGGAAGGAATGACACAACCACTATAAGAAAGAGGATAAGCCCTTCTTATATGTGGATAATCAAATTTTAGGGCAAGTCCTTCGATGCCTATGCCAATAATGCCTTTCTTATACAAGAGCAACCAAGCTGCCTTTCGAAAATATAAAGGCCAAGTCATGATTATCATTAAGCCCACTCGATTAAACGCTGGCTTTAACTTGTCAAGAGTAAGCTACTTAATTTGTAGTGACTAACATTATGCACCTCTGGCTCAAGATAGTCAGAAAAATGATGCCTTCTCTGTAGTTAACACACCTTAGGATGAGACAAAAGACCTTAAGTCTAGAAAAGACAAAGGAGTAGTGGATGAAAAGGAAGCCATTAAGTTTCTAAAATTCATCAAGTATAGTGAGTAAGCATTATTAATTAGTTGAGCAAACAACCGGCAACGATTTCTGTGTTATCCTTACTTTCTAATTCAAAAGTTCATAAAAATGCATTGTTAAAAGTGTTGAACAAGGCATATGTGCCTTAAACATTTTGGTAGACAAATTGGATCTTCTGGTGAGTAACATCACTGCTAATAACTACATCTCATTCATTGATGACAAGATCCCTTTTGGAGGTAAGGACAAAGCCTTACATATCACCATACATTGCAAAGGTTGCATTCTACCAAAGGTTCTCATAGACAATGGTTTTGACCTTAATCTCATGCCCTTGACCATTCTAAACAAGCTTCCTATTGATGCATCCCATATCAAGCATAGTCATATGCTGTATGAACATTTCATGTGACTTGTCGAGGGGTCAATAGAAATATCACTATTCTACTTTAGATAGGCCTATATACCTATGAGATTGAATTTCAAGTAGTGATCATTTTTCAATCCTTCAATTATCTGCTAAGGAGGCCTTGGATATATTTAGCAGGGGCACTATCATCATCTTTGCATCAAAAGCTGAAGTTTGTAATTGATGACAAAATGGTTTGTATTAGGGTCGAAGAAGAGATGATCACCACTGCCTTTATTAAAAGTACTTACATTAAACCAAACAAAGACGCACCTAAGCCATCCTTTCAGTCATTCAAGTTTATCAATACTACATTCGTAAGAGATGGCTTACCAATAGTTAAGCCTTGATTGTTAAAGAATACTCACATAGGTCTGAAGTTGACTATTGGTAAGGGCTACCAAGTTAGAAAAGGCTTGGTAAGAATCTGTAAGTGATAACAGAGCTTTTGAAAGTCATTAGCCAAATTGATAAGAAAAGCTTAAGATTTAAGTCTGATATGTAATACAAGAAAATGCAAACTAAGAAGGTTAGAGATAAGGGGTTGGCTTCCTACTAGGTTAAACCCTAAAACCGATGATATTCCTATAAATACGTGAAACATTTCATTCGAAAGGATGCATGGATCTAAATTAGTTAGGATAGATGCAAGCCAAGGATGTTCTAGTCATTCTGAGTAGTACAGTCTACAACCTCTACATCAACATCATTGATGATCAACCAAGACCATTGGATTCAAGCAATGAAATCCCTTCTTACTCACTAGAATCTGTTCTTAATAGTAGGGACATGTTAGAAACCCTTGCACTTGTTTAGTTTATTTCTATGTACTGTCAAGAAAAAACCTACTTGCTTCTGCCTAATGGCATGTAAGGATCTTATGTAATGGGTGTCTTTTATCAGATATTATCAATAAAAATAATAGTTACATAAAGCATTTCATCTTATGTGCCTATTTTATTCTTTACCTTTACTCGAATTCTTTGTCCATACATACTCTTATTCATATTATTTGTTCCTTCATCCTTTTTAGATGCTTTGACAAGAGTGACATGGATGGTTTTAATGATCTCCTAGAAGTTGATTTCGAACACTCAATTTATGCTGATAAAGTCAATTTTGATAAAGATTACGAGGAGAGCTCTTCTAAAAATTCCATTTTTGTAGCTTCTTTTCCACCCTTCCAAAACCTCTTATTTCTCTAATCTCTACCCTAAAAACTATCCTCCATAGCCATCATAACCAAAAGCTCTTACATTTCATTCTTTTTTAGCTAATTCATAGCAAAAGAAAGGAAGAATGTGAGCTAGAAGTTGCTAGAGTGTTGTTTAAGGATATAGCTAGGAGTTTAAGCTTACATTAGGGTATTTTTTTTGTTTTTTTATTTTTTTTCTTCATCATCACCGTCTTAATGAACCTTTATGTTTCCACTATTATTGGTACAGATAGCGGATGGTTCAATGACCTATTTTATGGGAGCTAGATTGGTCTATTATTTCACTACCATGGGCCTCTATGATTGGACATTCGTAAGTCCAATGCATTAGCATGTGACCAGAAAAGCCTAAACCCAAATAAATCCCTATGTCAATACTAGTAGCATAGTGATCCATGTTTGAAAAATTATTTTTAGACTCAAAATGATTTTTCTGGAATTTTCTAGCATTTTTCTTGAAAGGACTTTGAATTACCTTTGCAAGGATATCTCCTTTGCCTTCGGATCATTTTGAATGTAGAAGTAATGATTTTTTGAACCTTTGCTTTTGAAACCCCTAAAATCAGCCATTGCCATTTTGTTTGGGTGATTTTGACTTATCACATGAGTTTTTGGATTTTTTCAACATTTTTCTTGAAATGTTTTTGAAATTCCCTTTCTAAAAATGTATCATTTGCAATTTAAAAATTTTGAACAAGTCTGGGATGATTTTTCAAAATTCACTGCTCCTTTTTCTAGCACTTGCTTTCAATGCTGACTTAGACCTTGTTTCAAAAATTAATTTTGTCTAGAAAATAACTTTCTTGGATTTTTAGGTTATTTTTACATTAATCCTTATCAAGTTATCTTGCCAATTTTACTTTATTTTCCAATGGAAACTAATGCACCAAAATAAAATAAATTCAGGAAAGTGGACAACATGATGCTATACCCTTTATTTGCAAAACTCGATAAGATTTATTTGAATTTTCCTGAACCGTCTTTTCTAGTCACTCAAATGACTCGAAATATATTCGATAGTCTCCTATGGTGTGATGAATCATGACATAAGTCTCTTTAGGCTTGAATCAAAACCTAAAATTGTTTTCAAAATTAATTTCCATTTCCTATTTAAAATATTTTCCATTTTAAAATTTATTTTCTTCAAAAATATCAAAAATTTTATTTTTCAAAAATCATTCAAATTTTTTTCTTCTCGAGGGGATACTCCAACCCTACTTTTCTGAGGAGATTTCCAACCTTGTTTCCTTCAAAGGGATGCTCTAACCCTGCTTTTCAAAATACATTAAAAATATAGGTTTTCTTTCCCCTTGGGCTTCCCTAGACCTTTTATCAAGTTTTTATGCCTAAGATGGCCATCGAATCCAAACACATCTCAAAATTGTCAATTCAATTATTCCTGAATAACTGAAGTTAATTATGAGATATATCTGGGTCGTCCTTTTTTTATATGTTTTTGTATATTCATATTTAATGCAAATTTTGTTATATTTCTTTATGTCTTACTAACCCATTTCTCTTCTTAATGATGATTTGCATTCACGCTTTTAGAAAAATGAATTTCATTAAACTTGAAACAATGTTCAACATCAGTATTCGTCCAGTGCTTAACGTAAAGTATCCTTTTTTGAATCAATTCGAGCCTCATTTTACAAAATCTTTTATGTTTCTCCTCCCTTTTGGGTAGTATAGAGAGATATTAATTAAACTTCTATCATAAAAACCTGAATCCGATATCTAAAATTTTGCATTCATAAGAAGGGGTTGCACATAAATAATGATCACATGAAAAACTTAGGAAAACCAAGTCTTCGATAATTTATGGCTAGATGGTACCAATTTTGGGCATCGTGAGGGTGCTAATCCTTCCTCACGTGTAATCAACTCTTGGACCTTTTCAAAATGAGCTCTGGTATGTGCAAATCGTAAAATTCGTGCTTCAAGTTTTGTAACCTGAAGTCACAGGTTTTAATAGGTATTCGATTATTCCTAGACTGAAATGATTAGTGGTGACTCCAATCACGAAGACTTGTTGGATGAGCAATTTGTTCGATGGTCCTCCCCTCGACTTTCGCTTTATCATGCCTAATTCAAATCCTAACAAAAGGGATGATCTAAAGGTGAACTCCTTCTCCCTTTAGTTTTTATGTCATAATGCATCATGTGAAAAAGAGGCATGTCGTGACTACTTAGTTACTCCGCTAGGGACTTTATTCAGAGAGTTAAGCCTGCAACTAGCTAAATTTTATCATGATTCTCAGTTTCCCTCAATTTTAGTCATTATTTATTTGTAATCCCCTTTCTTCATCAGCTTTGTGCATGATTTTATTTGCCATTATTCTCTGAGTTTTTGTGTCTCTCATGATTGATAAGGTTTCTTCTTATTCAAAAAAAAATGAATATAATAATTTTGCCATAATGGTAATGAGTGAATAAAATGGTTTGATTGTTTCCTCAACACACACTGCGCACTTACATCTGTATTAGAATTTCAGATCTTCTTTTCTTGAAGAGAGAATAACACTTTTATAAGGTGGAAGTGACCTAATTGCCTATATGGTATCTCTTCATTACTCATGGGCTATATTTTTTTAGGTTTAAAGTACTTACGCTCCCATGGTATGTTTTTTATCCATATAGGCATATCAAAATACATCCACCTGAATCAAATGTATTTCACCAAGCCTACGATAAACCCAAGATCAAGGTGCCTGAACTACCCTACCAGATGAAAGATCAATTTGGGAAACTTTTAGAGTCAACTTAACCCATATTGTCAGCCATAAAATCCAATCCATGTCAGGCCATATCGAAGTATTGCTAGATCGACACGGATAATAAAATACTTAGGAAACGCTTCGTACTTTCTTACTCTTTTTCATCATTTCCTTATTGCATAGATGATGATGATGTACAAACATCGTTAGCAATGCCTTCTTTCCTGCCCTAAATTATGTCATCTATTGTAATAATACTATAGGGGCATGTTATTATGCTGTTTGACCGACGGCTAGTGCCTTTTTTTCTCTGATGAGAGATAACATTCAAATATCGTCACTTAGCATCCTTTTTGAGCTTGGTATCACTTCCTAAGGAATCAAACCTACTCGGGTAAGTCATTATGCTACCTAACCAACAACTTGATGCTCGTTAATCATTAGATGATGATAAATGTGTACCTAACATCCTTAGAGGCATCATCCTATCTTACTGTGGATAAACCACCTAAATAAGTCATCATGCTATCTGATGGATGGCTTGACATTAACTTGTAATTATATGGTGACAAACAAATTGTCACCGTCCAAAGTGTTAATGTTTATCCTAATGTGATGCCTCTAGCTTGGACATGCCAGTATGCTATCCATATAAGTTTAGGTTTGGGGGGCAAAACAACTATACCCATGTTTCTCCATGTTTACCCCAAGACATCATGATGCCATCGAGTATTTTATTCTTTGATTTGTTTCTTGTCTTTAATACATTAAAACTTAGTGTTTCTTTTGTTGTTTCCTTTTTTACATGCACCATATTATTTCATATCATCTCAGGATAGTTAGTTCCATGGGTAATGTCCATAAACAAGTATCTCACCATGGGACAAGCGTTATCTGATGGTTTCAAAGATTTTGAAACAGTCAAGACTAAGTAAAAAAAGGAACAAAGAGAGACTCGGGATAGTTTTTGGCTCGAATATATCTTAGAGATCCCAAAATGGGCTAAAATGTTTCAAGGCATTTCAATCTTTAGGAGTTGAAAGATGTATGAAATGGTTGGGATGAAACTGATAAAGCAGTTTTACAGAAGATTATGGGGATATTACTTTATTGGTCTAAGTCAAAGTCAACTTTATATTACTACATGCCACGATATAATTCTGGAATCCTGTGTATAGGTGTTGCACTTCCAATACGCATGATTTTTTCCTTACTATATAAGAATATGCAGCCATGCTTAATATCAGAAGGGCCTAATTCAACAAAATTTACTCTAAGTTAGTAAAACCTATACCCTCAAGTAAAAGTTGGCCAATATGCTTAGAGTTGGAGAGCACTAGCTGGACTTACTTCTAGTCAAGCTAGGGAATAATGCATTATCACGTGGGATAGTTTGAAATCTGCCATTAGTACTTAGTCAAATAAGAAGAATATACATTTTTGATTGGCAATCTATGGTTTTATCATTTTTCCAAGGGCTTTGGGACACATATAGGTTGTTGTGGTAGATATTTGCTTAAAACTAAGTTATAGTATCAATCATGCTCCTACAATCTTAGTGAAGACTATCCAATCCTTAAATTTTGGGAGAAAAAGAGGCAAACCATGCTTCATTGAATGCTCATCAATGCTATATGTATATGCCTTTAGTCATTTTTGGGGTAAGAGACCGTTATAGCCTTACATGTCAAATTTTAGTCCTTTTAGCAAGTGTTTGGAAAAAGAGTGGCATAAGATGCCAACAAAGATCAATGGATTGCAAAGTTTTAAGATTAGAATGCCTTGGATAGTTCCATGGATAATTTCGAGCTTCATTCTATATAAATGCAAACCATTTCATTGGATGTCTCTTAATCGATTATGGGGAAACATTTGTTATGCTTTGCTCATGGCTTTACAAAAATTTGATTGTCGATAGTTTGTCCTTATCACTCACAATCTTTATATGCTAGATTTCAAATATAGAGGGGATACT
>JBBYHK010342081.1:0-13606 GCA_038382065.1 Adansonia grandidieri | reverse complement strand
GATAGATAACCTTCCATCTGAGATTGAGAACCTGAAGCATGAGTTTGCACAAGAAAAAGCTACTTTTGCTAAAGAACTTCATCAGTTGCAAGAAAAAAAGAGTTAATTTGAACATAAGTGTCAAGTCTGATACGGGCAGATATACAACCTTGTCAAGATGAAAAATGCCATTAACGAAGATATTCAGGGCTTGAAGAAAGACTACATGGCACTTCAAAAGGTAAAAAAAACCAAGGAATGAGCTAGTCCCCAATCAAATGAAAAGCCAAGCTTTTCTCTCCTGCCAATGACTTGAGGCTTGGAAAGCTCGAGCAAAAGCTTAGCAGTTTGAGTATAAGCTCTTCAAGAGGGAAATATTTAGAATGAAGCTTTCATTGCAAGCGTTTAGGAGTTGAAGCATGCCCTTTAGGTCCAGTAAGATCAAGTTTAGAGATTATCAAGGACTTCTAAAGAATTACACCATAATTAGATCTTGGCCAACCAATCTCGATCGAAGTATAAGGAACATCTCCAAAACCTAATTGAGCAAATTTACATGGTTTAAACCAAAGTAAACAACATGGTTGAATTAACTAGATTTGTGAGATGAAACTTTATTCCCATAAAAGGTAGTGGACAAAAAATGTTGGAGTTTTTGGAACTTGTAATCAAACAATGTCATAGGATGCGATATTTTCAGATTTGTTTATTTCCAAACTTGATAGGCTATTAATGCTTTGCTCAAATAGAAGATACTTATTCCAAAGTTGTTGCCGAAATCCAACTGTTTTTTACATTTTCATACATGATTTAATTTGTTTAATTATGTTTTTTTTAATAATATTATCACATGCATATGATTTCATCTTCATTCTTGAATCATACTCATCATATTAACAGGTTTAATCTGGCATCACTTTACACTGCAAGGGTCATCAAAACATAGAATCAAACACCTAACATAGGTATAATACCTATCTGTATTAGAAGACAATAAAGAATGATCACCAAGCTCATATCGAGAGGCTTAAAATTATACATCTAGAAACTCAGGAGCAAATGCTTTGTAAGACTGATGAACTACAAAGTGAAGTTACTGAATTGACAAAACTACCTTTTGTTGCCCTAAAGGATAAAAGGCAAACAAATACCACTGATAAGGGCGAGGAACCAACCAATCTTGAGGTTAATTTGAATGACAGGTTGAGGTCACCAGCACTTCTAAAAAAGTATCCTAAGAATAGTTAAACCTAACTGCACTAATCCCACTCGCTCAACAATTCATCTATATAAACCCTACGATAGCACCACATCTGGCTTAGGGATATCACAGTGTGAATATGGGATTGTCACCAGCTAATCTTTTAATTGTAGACCTCAATGAGCAAATAAACAAGAAAAAACAACTGATTCAAAGTGTGTCAATGCTGTTGAAAATGAAACTAAGTACAAGTTATTGATAAAACACCTAAGAGCTTTAGAAGAGAGCGATAAGTTTGGAATTATGGATGCCAAATCCTTAGGCTTGGTTTTAAACCTTATTATGCCGCCCATGTTCAAAGTACCAAATTTTGATAAATACAATGGGACCACGGACCCTGTTGCATATATTTGTATGTACTGTCAGAAAATGGCTGGTATGAAGACAAAAAGAAACTATTAATACGCTATTTTTAAGATAGCTTAATTGAAGCTACTACACAATGGTATATAGAGTTTGACTTAATTATAATTCAATCATGGGTGGATTTGTCTCAAGATTCTTTGGATAAGTATAGGCATATATCTGATTAGGCCTTAGATCATCTTCTCTACTGAACATGGAAATGAAAGCTACTGAAAACTTCAAGCAGTACACCCAAATGTGGCAAAAAGAGGCCGCTTAGGTTTACCCTCCACTAATAAAAAAAGAAATGGTAGTCATGTTTGTTAGCACTATATGATCTTTTTACTAGGAAAAGTTAGTAGGGAATACTATGAAGAATTTTGCTAATAGGGTCATATCTAAAGAACTGATTGACAATGCCATAAAAGCCAACAAGATGTCCAGAGGGGAATACCCTAGCTCTACCAAGAAGTTTACCACAAGATAGCCTAGAATCCCTATTCAATACTGAGCATGTATTTCCCTAGCATAGCATATCTAGGCTTCAACTTATATGCCCTAGTACCATAATCGATATACTCTACTAGATTCAATCCCACCATGAATCTTTTATCAAACCCAAGTTAAACTTTTACTCAAAATACTATGTCAAACAACCAAAGTAACAGCGGAGCATAAAATAATCAACAAGCACTTTAGGAAAGAGAGCATTTCAATCTGCTTCCCTATTCATATAAAGAGGTCTATGCTCACTTACTATAGGTCAATTGGTAGCTCTAGTATTTATAACTCCAAGACTATTCCTTATCTAAATGGTATGGCGAGAACGCCTATTACGAGTACCGTGCTGGAGCCCAAGTCACAGCATTGAAAATTTTACTTTCTGTAAGAGAAAAGTTCAATGCCTACTAAAAATAGGCATGATAAAATTGAACAAGGGGCAAGACTGAATGTTAGAGCTAATCCACTCCTGAGCCATGTAAAATCGAGAGTAAATGCTGTGAAGCATTGTTAGGTTAAGAAAAATTTTGAAAAAGCTTAAATGCCAATGAGCAATGCACAAAAAGCACTCATAAAGATCAGGTTAGTAGGCCGATATCAAGATGAAGAGCTTGATAGATCCTTCTATTGCCATTGTGGAAAAAGGTGTAGACACCTAATTTTGTTTGGGCCCCTTTCTTTGTCGATCCAAAAATATCCAAGATACAAAATTAGGCACTTGTCCTAATGGGGGTAGACTTCCTTCAAGTGGAATGAACATTTTTAAGACCTATTTAGTCCTACTTGGATGACTGCATGTGCACGTGACAAAATTAGTGCCATTTCTAGGGTCATGAAGAGTAAATCTCGGATAAAAAAATCAATATCAAGGTAAACTAATTAACTTTTTACTTTATAGTTTTGAAATTTTGAAATTTATTTTTGTAGACATTATCAAGGTCAAATTTCCTATTTTTAGAAATTCTTTGAAAATTTTTCGTTAAATTTGGAAAATTGACTGTCATATATTTTTACCAATACCCATGTAGTATTTATGCTGATATGCACTCCAAAAAATCAAAAATATTCAAAAAAAATTTTGAATTGGCATTTTGCAATGAGGTATCAAGTTGTCAATTTTGGGACTTAATTTTGAATTTTTCATAGTATCGCGAGTATAATACTCATCAAATTTTTTGGTAAAAATTATTTTGAATTTTAGAATAAATTTATTTTGCAGACATTATCAAGGTCAGATTTTTCATTTTTAGGAATTCTTTGAGAATTTTTCATGAAATTTTGGAAAGTTGACTATTATATATTTTTACCAAAACGAATGTGGTATTTATGTCGATATGCACGTTGAAAAATCAAAAATATTCAAAGAAAAATATGTATTGACATTTTTACAATAAGGTATCAAGTTGTCAATTTTGGGACTTAATTTTGAATTTTTCACAGTACTACGAGTATCATACTCGTGAAATTTTTTTAGTAAAAATTGTTATAAATTTCATATTTTCATTTTCACTATCTTTATAAATCAATATTTTGATTAATATGTTGGATAAAATTCATTTGTATAAAATTTAAACATATTTTTGAAATTTTTTTTGTTTCCAAAATATAGAGTTTTGTACTACGTAAATTTTTTGGTAAGATTTTTTTTAAGTTTATAATTTTTAAAATTCTTCAAATATTATTATTTAATTCATATTAAATTACTTTTTCTAAATTCAATTTATTTTATGAGTTTTGCATTTTTTTTAGAATTTTTTTTCATTTCTAAGATATAGAGTTTTCTACTTTGTAAAGTTTTTTAGAAAGATTTTTTTTAAGTTTATAATTTTTAAAAATTTTCAATTATCTTTTAAATTCATGTTAAATTATTTTATGAGTTTTACATTTTTTTAGAATTTTTTTCGTTTTTAAGATAGGGATTGTTCTACTCCGTAAATTTTTTGGAAAGAAATTTTTAAGTTTATAACTTTTAAAATTCTTCAAATATTATTGTTAAATTCATATTAAATTAGTTTTTTAAAATTCAATTTATTTTATGAGTTTTTTTTTTTAATTTTTAGAGATTTTTCGCTTCCAAAATATGAAGTTTTTCACTCTGCAAATTTTTTGGAAAGATTTTTCTAAGTTTATAATTTTTAAAATTCTTAAAATATTATCATTAAATTTATATTAAATCAGTTTTTCAAAAATCACTTTATTTTATGAGTTTTAATTTTTTTTAGAATTTTTTTATTTTTGAGATACGTGGTCTTCTACTCCGTAAATTTTTTTGGTATTTTTTTTTTGAATTTATTAATTTTTAAAGTTCTTTAAATATTATTATTAAATTTATATTAAATAAGTTTTAAAAAATTTAATTTATTTTACAAGTTTTGCATTTTCAAAATGACAATTTTCCCTAGCAAGGGTTTTTTCTGTAAAATTTTACAAGTTTGAAATTTTGATGGTTTTTTTTATTGAACAATAAAATTAATTTTGTTATTAGATTAAATTAAATTGATTCATATGAAATCCTTTTTCAAATACATAATTTTTAATTTTTATAATTTAGTCCTTCTAATTAATTTTTATGGTATTATTTTACATATCATATAAATATCTTCCAAAATTCTCTGAGCTTAAGAATGTCAGGATGATATAATCCACTAGAGGACAAACTTAATTAATATAAATCAAATCAAAATAAATGAATAAAAAAATAAATCTTTAGAAACTTGTTAAATCCATCGACCAAGGCAATTCTTGACGCCTTAGTCGACTCTTCCTTTTTTAAAATAGGAGAAGAAAATTTGCATTAAAGGTATTTAGGCTTTAGGAAGAAGAAACAAAGAGAAAAACACTAAAAATACATACATTTTCAAGCTTTACTAAGGTAAAATTCTTAACTTTTGTTCATTTCTTGTTCAATTCCTCTTTTTAATGAGCCAAATGAATACTTGTTCTCATGAATTTTGATTCATGTTGAAAGGCCAAGTATGATGGCTATGATTATAGTTTTTGATTTTGGTTGTTTTAATTAATTTTTATTGGAAATAGTGTGATTTTCTTTGAGATTATTTGTGCTTGTTGATATGTATATTGTTATTTTCATGAATACATGTTTATATAATTTTTCTTAATATTTTCACGTTGTTTATATTGATTTATTCATTATTTTTTATATTTTTATGCTTATTTATGCTTGGTAAAAATTACAACATGCATGTACAATAAAAATTATGAAAATATGTGATGAAAAAAAATTATTTTTGCTAAGAATATTATGTGGCCGAATCTAATGGGTATTTTTGATAATATTTTTATGCTTAATTTTATGATGATTTTATATTTTTTAGGTTATTTTGTAATATTAGGAAAGCTAGGGACTAAATTGTAAATTATTGAAAATATTTCTCAAGACCATTCTTGCTTGGCTGAAAGCCACTAGTATCGTATGAGACTTGTTTCTAGCATATTCTAACATGTTTTAGGCATTTTTAACATTTTAGGGGTCATCTTGCAATTTTGAAAGTTTGAGGATTAATTTGCAAAATGTGAAACAATTGTTTTGTGGCCATACATGTTTGACAGAATAATTTTCATCATTGTTGGTGTGATTTTTGTGATTTTTCATGATGTGCTTTGTGTTAATTTATGATTTGGTATTACATAAGGACTAAATTGTAAAAATAAAAGATTTTGTTTAAAGGCCATCCATGCTTGGCTAATTGCTTGTGTATACTTGTAAAAGTGTTTTCATATTTATTTTGATACGTATGAATATGTTTTATGCATTTTCTAGCATTTTGTTGCTATTTTGTAATTTTAGAAAGTTTAAGGGTTTATTTGCAAAATTGGAAAATTTTTGTTCTAAGGTAGTATGTATTTGGCTTAATTTATTAGATGATCTTTGGTATGATTTTCATAATTTTTTATAATGAATTTTGTGTTTAATTATGATTTTATTTTGCATAGGGACTAAATTGCAAAGTTAGTAATTTTAGTGAGCATTTAGAAAAACATTGTATTTTAGAGTTAATATGATATTTTTAACATTTTAAAAATATTTCTAACATTCCTATGGTCTTCCATATGGTGTAGAAATTATTAAAACTTTTCGTATTTTGTCAGTTTTTCATTAGGGTATGAAATGTAATTTTAAAAAGTTTAGGGACCTATTAGCAATTTTTGCATTGCAGTCATTTTTTATATCTAAGTTACCAATGGGGGATGCAATTGTCATTTCATATCATTTCAGAGTTTTTTTGGTGATCGGGATATTTATAGGTTGAAGGTACACCATAGGGGTATTTTAATAATTTTACTAGAGCCAAGTCCTCTATGATCGTCGGGATACTTATAGTTCAAAGGTGTATAGCAGAAGTAGGTTCGTTTGTTTATGAAGATATCATGTCTTCTAGGTTATTGGGATGCTTCTATGTTGAAGGTATGCCTTTAAGGTATTTTAGTAATTTATTCTAGAATTGAGTCCTTTATGATCACCAGGATACTTATATGTCGAAAGTGCATAATAGGGATACGTTTATCTCTTTATGAAATTATAAAATCCTTTAGGATTATCGAGATACTTTTATGTCGAAGATAGACATTAAAGACATTTTAGTAATTATGTTAGAACCAAGTCCAATGTGATATACTTATACATCGAAGCTTTACAGTAAGAATAGGTTTTTTTTTTTTTAATGAGGTTTTAGAATCTTTTAAGGTAGCAGGATACTTTGTCAAAGGTACACCTTAAGGACATTATATTAATTTATTTTAGAATCGAGTCCTTTAGGGTCACTAGGATACTTTTACATCGAAGGTGACTCTGAGAGACATTTTGGTCTAATCGACCATATTTAAGTCCTTAGAGTCGAGTTTAGTAGATTACGTCTAAATCGAGTCTTAGGGTAATTTTTTATTATTATTAATATTATTAATAAAATTGAAATTTTGCAAATTAAGACAATATCTCTAATGTTAAAATAGTACACAAAATTTCTCCCAGTATATAAGAGAGTTTTTACAAATTATTTTAAGAAAATGGTATCCTTTTAAAAATATGAAAATCGAGATTTTTTTTTTTTAGAATTTTGATAAAAATAAACCTTTTGTATTCCTTCGGCTCTCTAGCGGGCTATAAAAGAGAATGATAAAAAATCTTATCTTCTTCTAATCTTCCGAAGGTGTCAAAAACATATTTTGATTTTTGAAAAATATTAAAAACTTGATTTCCTTTTTTGTAATAATAAATTTGTTTCATAAAATTTTATTTTTTGAATATGAGAATTATAATTAAATATCGATATAGAAATCAACCAAAAATCAAAATTTAAGTTAAACAAGAATAAATAAGGTATCGATTGCCAGTTATCACGAGAAAATCGATTTTTACTTGTGATTGTAACTGACTCCCGAACCATTTCATGCGATCTCTAGTATTTTTGCAAATCTCAGAGTTTGTTTCTGGGTCTCGTAACCCTTGAAACATAAATTCCGATAGGTGATCTATCTCACCTAATAAATAGATTGGTGGTGACTCCAAATAAATGGTTGTTTCATGACAACTATTTAGAGTTAAGTTGAGTGAGCGATTCATCTCGACAACTCAGTCCCCGAACATGAAAATAAAGAATAATAATAATGATATGGACACCAAATAAAAGAAAATAATGATATACGGATATATATAAGAATAAAGGGGTATATCCACCAGTCGTGCTGGTTAGGATTCATATTCGGGCCATATTATGATAGCTTGACTACTCTGTTGGGGATATGTTAGAGAGTCAGACATAAATTAATTACGCGTTAAATAAATTTGATTGATTCGGTCTCAACCAGTATTAAATATAATTCTCGGTATGTTACAATAAAATTTTATTGTATTTTTTATTCATAAAGAAATTTTGGTATATATGGTTTATATTTTTCAATAACCCAATTGTTTCTTTTTGCAAGCTTATTTTTATGGGGATTAAGATAGGCATTTTTTTTATTATTTTTGAAATTTTTGATTCATAAAAGATAAGTTGGTCCCCTGCACACATTGTGCACATGCATATGTATTAGATTCTTTTCTAAGTACATAGAGGGGGAATAGGTACCCAATATTTTAGAAGGGGTCAAACTAGCTAGTGCCTTTTGGGGTGCTAGCCTCTGTTTGGGCCAGTGAAAAGCCTACCAAGTTTAAGTTCCTATGCTTGCTTGAGGTGTTAGCCTTATTATGGGCATGGAAGACACTGCCACTCGAATTGAACCATTTTTGACATAAAACTGTAATGGGTAAGGATTAGGGTACCTTATAAGTTCTTTTCGGACTTGGGGAGCAACCCAAGAACCCATTAGATATCTAACCCAAACTTCATGTAATAAACCGTAAGGGCCTCATCTACTTAGAGCCATACCCAGTTTAGAGGGTACCAAGTTAGCTACACCCGGGGAATGCTTCTAACCTTTTACTTTTATAATTTGATTTTCTTGATATCAATAAGTATACATGTATTTCTATGATAAATTTTATTTATTTTTTTCCTTGATTTGCTATATTGGCATGGATTTCCTCGTAGCATTTTTGGTAGTTGCTATTTCATATTTAATAAAAAAATTTCTACGACTAGTAAAATGGATTTCATGGATTTTTTTTCTTGAGCTAAAAAAAAGGAAAAAAGAAAAGAAGAAAAGAAGTGAAAGAACGAAGATAGTGTTAGGACTTTTCATTTTCAATTTTTGCATTATATCTATATTTCATGGAAATTTGTAAATTCATTTAAACATTTTTTATGTATTCATTTATTTATATATTCATTCATTCATAATTTCCATAATGTGCTAAATTCATTTTATTTATTGCATTTTAAGGATCAAGATATGGATAACAATTTAGAGGCAAGAATCAGTGCAATATAGTCCATCCAAAAGGTGTCTGGTCATGAAATCTGGGGAATGGAAGACCTGCTCAATAGATTGATAAAGACGGTTGAGGTTTTACATGGGACAAAAAAAGGAACTTTCCCCAAAAGCATCTCATCCTTGATGGATTCAGAGAATCAAAGTCTGAGAGATCCATTGAGAGCACGAATAAAGGCTTTAGAGGAAATAATCAGAGGAATGGAACATGAAATTCAAGAGATGAAGTAACAATTGTTCAAATTGACAAAAATTGTCAGGGATCTTCTAGATGATCTCCAAGAGCCATTAATCTCTTTAACTCAACCATTTGCACTTGAAAACCTAAAGGCTCAATCAAGCGTACCACTAGACAAAGATCTTAATCCCTGGTTTATTTATATGATTAAAATAAAGCCACCCAATTCCACACCTATACAAACTAGTTTGCCTACAAACTGCACTTGTTTTTCTACACTAACCCATTATCTTTTGAAGCTCATACTAAGGAAAAACCACGATCGAAATAACAATTTGATTCGATTCCATTAAACTATACATAACTATATTCTTTCCTATTCAAAAATCAACTTGTTGCTCCTGAATATGTTCTTCCATACCAACCTCCTTATCCTGAATGGTATAACATTAATAAATATTGCAAATTACATACTATAATATGAGGACATTCTATAGAAACATGCAATACTTTAAAAAAGAAAGTTTAAAAGCTATTCGATGCTAGTTTAATTTGAGTTGAACTTAGATCAAATGTTGCTACTAAACTCCCATCGCTTTATTGAAAGCACTAAAATATCTAGGGCAATGTTGGGATCATGAAGATAACCTTTTGGCTACTGGGTTAGCATTGCAAATATAGGGTTTAAAAAGAATGACTAGAACCTACAAGAATTCCTTAGGAAAATAGAGTGTTTACGTAGTCCTTTTTGTTACTTTTTGAATTCTATAAATATAGTTTTGTATGCCAGCAATGAATAAATCAAAGTTTGGTTAATAAAGTAACGATGCTGAATCATGACTCAAATTCCACATATTCTTGCCTCTATAATAATCTCTATGTTTTTTTATTTAGCCTATTACTTCACATCCAATTTGTCTCATCGGATGCTGCTCTATTCATTCATGTATTTATTCATTCAATTATTTTTTCAATAATTCATACTCTAATTTTTCTACTCATTGACATATATACATGGATGATAATAAAGATTTATGTGAACAAACACATATTCATGCAAATTGATCTAATTTCCCTTTTTTTTTTTTATTTCAAGGTGAAGTAACATAAATCGCTAAATGGAAGATACCATGCAACAGGAAGAAATCCAAGCACAAAATTTAAGCTTAATGGAACCACACAAGACAAGGGAATCGGTTCGCCAACAATCAGAAGACATTACCAACACTTCTACCAGGGTATTCGAAGAAGTGCAAGCAGAAAGACCACTGGCCAATATCCAAGATACACAGACAGCAGCCACTTAGGATGTAAAACAAGATTTGCCTTCACCTAATTCGCCACCAGCCATTAATATTAACTCTCATTACATTCTATAAGGGCCAGATGTGAAAATCACTATCGCACAAAAAGAGTCAGTAGTTCCTGACTTAAATGAAAAAGAAACACATGAGCAAAAGGGCGAAAAGCCAGCTAAAGCAAAAATCAAAAAAGAAAAGTTATAACTTTTTGAAAAAAGATTATAGGCCATGGAAAAGGATAAGCCTTATAGCAGTATAAATGTCAATTATCGTAGTCTAATGACAGATTTGATTATCTCACCAAAGTTTAAAATTTAAAAGTTCAAAAAGTATGGCCAATTTACATGTCTTAAAGTACATTTGATGACATATAGCTATAAAATGGCTAGATATGCCAAAAATGAGAAGTTGCTCATCCATATGTTTCCCTAAAGCTTGACTACGGTAGCTTTGGAATGATACTTCCAATTAGAAAGAATCCAAGTCAGCACATGCAGAGATCTAACTCAAGTGTTTTTATGACAATATAAGTGTAGGCTGGAAATAGATCTGGATCGAGGAACCCTTCAAAACATGAGAAAAAATCTTAATGAAAGCTACAGAGAATACATCTATAAATGGAAGACATAGCTTAACGTGTTCAACAACCTTTCACTAATAAAAAAATGTGCACCTACTTCTTGGATACTTTTTTAGCTCCATACTATGATAATTAGTGCGAAATGTGATCCTTGAGTTTGCAACTATTTTGTTTGCTTTAAAAAGAATTGAACATGGCGTAAAAATGGGAAAGGTCATGGACAATTCCTAGATGGCATATAGTTGATGGAAGCTAAGATCATAGTGAGTAAATTCGAACCAAGCCCAAGAGTAAATGATGGTTATTGCCTTTCAAAATTGGCACCAAGCCCAAGAGTAGTTGATGAAATTGGTGCTAACTTGAAACTAAGCCTAAGAGTAAATGATGGTTATTACCCTTCGTAATTGGCACCAAGCCTAAGAATAGCTGATGGTTATTGCTCGACAAAATTGGCACCAACTTGAAACCAAGCCTAAAAGTAAATAATGGTTATCGCCCTTCAAAATTGGCATGATGCCCAAAAGTAGCTTTGGTTATTGCCTTGCAAAATTTGCACTAACTTGACACTAAACCCAAAAGTAGATGTTAGCTTCGGCCAAATCGAAATTGGCACTTAAACAAAAAATTAATTCAGTTGGTTATATGTAGGAAAAATGATGTAGTTTATGTATGTGTATATATACAAAAAAAAAAACCTTTTTTAGACAAGCATATACGGCCTAAACAAAATTGTGTCTATTTGGTGTTTGCCCTACTCTTAATTCTCAGCAATGGCCAAGGAAAGGTAACTATGTGCACCTAATTTTTTCAGGCCCTCTTCCTTGTTAGTCTAAAAATATCTGAGGTACAATATTAGGCTTTTGTCCCTCTGGGGGTAGACTTTCTTTTGGTGGAATAAACATTTTCAAGAGTTTTTTAGTCCTGCCTAGATGACAACATGCACATGTGACAAAATTAGTGCCATTTCAAGAGTCACAAAGAGTAAATCTTGAATAAAAAGACAAATATCAAAGTAAAATAATTAGTTTTTAACTTTATACTCTTAAAATTTTGAAATTTATTTATGCAAACATTATCACAGTCAAAATTTTTATTTTTACGAATTCTTTGAGAATTTTTTGTTAGATTTAGAAAGTTGACCCCTACATATTTTTACCAATACCAGTTTGGTATTTTTACCAATATGCACTCTGAAAAATCATAAATATTAAAGGAAAAAAATTTATTGATATTTTTTACCATGAGGTATCAATTTGTCAATTTTAGGACTTAATTTTGAATTTTTCACAATACCGTGTGGATCATACTTGTGAAATTTTTTAGTAAAAATGTCTTAGATTTTAGATTTTAATCTTTATTATTTTTATAAATTAATATTTTCATTAATATGTTGAATAAAATTCATTTTTATAAATTTTGAACATATTTTTAAAATTTTTATGTTTCTAAGATATTAAGTTTTCTATTCTATAAATTTTATCAATAAAATTTTCTTAATTTATAATTTTTGAAAATTTTCAAATATTATTATATAATTCCTATTAAATCAATTTTTTTTAAATTCAATTTATTTCATGAGTTTTGCATTTTTTTAAAAAATATTTCTCCTTTTCAAGATAAAGAGTTTTCTACTTTATAAATTTTTTGGGAAGATTTTTTTGAGTTTATAATTTTTAAAATTCTTCAAATATATTATTAAATTTATATTAAATCAGTTTTTTAAAATAAAATTTATTTTACGAGTTTTGTATTTTTTACAAATTTTTTCGTTTTTAAGATACGATGTTTTTTACTCTGTAAATTTTTTTGAGAAATTTTTTTGAGTTTATAATTTTTAAAACTCTTTAAATATTATTTTTAAATTCATGTTAAATTAGTTATTCAAAATTCAATTTATTTTATGAGTTTTGTTTTATTTTTAGAATTTTTTCGTTTCCAAAATATAGAATTTTCCAGTTTGAAAATTTTTTTGGGAAGATTTTTGAGTTTATAATTTTGAAAATTCTTTAAATATTATCATTAAATTCATATTAAATCATTTTTTCAAAATTCAACTTATTTTATGATTTTTAATTTTTTAGAAAATTTTTTACTTGTGAGGTATGGAGTTTTCTACTCCGTAAATTTTTTTTGGTAGGATTTTTTTTAAGTTTATAATTTTTAAAATTCTTCAAATATTATTGTTAAATTCATGTAAGTCAGTTTTTGAAAGTTCAATTTATTTTACATGTTTTGCATTTTTTTTCAAAATGACAATTTTTTCCAATAAGGGTTTTTATCGTAAAATTTTACAAGTTTGAAATTTAATGGTTTTTTCTTGACATTAAAATTGATTTTGTTATTAGATTAAACTAAATTGATCTTATCAAATTTTTTTCAAATACATAATTTTTTATTTTTAAAATTTTGTCCTTTTAATTAATTTTTAAGGTATAATTTTACACATTAGATAAATATCTTCCAAAATTCTCTTAAGCTTGATGATGTCATGGATGACATAACGCAACTAAAAGGCAAACTTAATTAATATAAATCAAATCAAAATAAAAGAAAAATAGATGAATAAAAAA
>JBBYHK010341860.1:0-25060 GCA_038382065.1 Adansonia grandidieri | reverse complement strand
ATCACATAAAACTAAATCCCATTCTAACTTGTTCATTAGCACGTTAGAACCAGCTGATTGAGAGAAGCGTTCTCTGTGGGGGTCCATAATCCAATAGATAGGCCTAGTTATGGGTGCGTTCTCAATGATTCTCATGTCCAACTACTTGGGCCCGTTGAACTGCATAGTTTTGGATTAATCCCAATATCCACTATCAAAATGTTCGTATTTCAAATTGGATCAGGCTTAACATAATTTTTTTATCATATTTCGAATTAGATCATAAGACGTGTTAATTCAGTGCCCAAGTCAAGCCGATCATAAAAATGTCTATCAACTATTACAGTTAATATAATAATATTATGATTATTATAAATAACATATCAACTTAATCTCTTTTCCCTTACGTATTCCTTTTACATTTTACATTTTACATTTTATTGCAATAATAATTAAAAATAAATAAATAAATTCCAAATAAATAGAGAAGTGAAAATCTCAACAGTTTTTTTTTAAAAAAAAAAGTAGTTCGTAGTTGAGCCTATACCTAAGGTTTTTTTTTTTTAAATAATAAAAAAACATAAATCAGAAATAGAAAAGGAACAATAAAGGTTAAGATTCATTAAATTATTAACGTATTCAAAACTCAAAATGGTCTAAATAATACTTTTTTTTTTAAATGATATAAAAAAAATATAAATATTCAAACGTTACTATAGCAAAAAGAAGAAGAAGAATCAAAACAAGCTGACAACAATATTATTTTTTAATTTAATTTTTAATTTTGATTATTCAATTGCTACTTAATTGTATTAGAAAGGTTTGAAAACTAATATCAAAGAATCATCCAAGATTAAAATAAAAAAGAAAAAAGAAAAAGACACTTCCATGAGTGGAAAAATCTAGATCTTTGAAAAATTAATGTTTAATTTTCTTACAAAACTTTAATATATTGGATAAAATTCTAGAGATCGAACCTTCTATAATTTGGTCATATATATACGTTACATAACATAGTTTGAAACTCAGTTAATAATAATAATAATAATAATAAAGAAGGAAATCTCAAAAATCCAATGTATAAAGTAGTGGTATTTATTTGTTCAAAAAAGTTGGGCTACTGATTTTTATTCAACTGATCTAGAAGTAGTTAAGCGGAAATTTATCCTCCGTACAGTTAAGGTAACCCCCCCTTTTTTTTTTCCCTTGATAATTTTGTTTTTGACTGAATAGCGCATATTATTTAATGCTACATATGGGATTTCGACAAAAGAAATAATTCATGTTTATTCCTTTATTTATATATATATATATATATTTTAACTGCTTACCATAAAAAATAGATAATAAAAACATAGAATAAAAAATACATTACTTTTTTAATATTATTCAATAAAAAAATCCTGCATACATTTTTAAAAATACGTAAATTTTTATAATAAAAATATATTTTTAAAAAATGTATGAATTATTTTTTATTCGATAATTGCATTATTAGATATATAATTTTTAAATTTCACAAGTATTGCTTTCAACGAAGATATTGAAGTTACATAATGATAACATATATATGGTATGAAAATCTTTATCGTTTGGGAACGCAATCGAAAATACTTCATAGCATATCATAAAACAACGTTCAATTTTACAAAGTGCCTTCCATCGCACTTCTGGATGAAGCATTGATCGACAAGAAGCTTCTCGGACTGCATTGGTTAGAGTAATGTTTTGAAAGGACCTACATTAAAGTGAAGGTAATAAGTAGGAAAGTGAATGGCGATTGTTGATGTCCATTTTTGGTTAAGCAGGTGGTCTCGGTAACTGGGAGTAAGGCTGACGAGAAGGAGAGTTGGGGAGCATATAGATGGTAGAAAGGAAGAGTGCATGTACTATGGATGAGCCTTAAAAAGAAAAATTATTTATACTTATTAGAGATGACTTATTAAATGTTACATGTCAATTTTCAATTAAAGTAAGTGGTTCTTAATTGTTAGAGACTCAAAAGGTATTTGAGGTGCAAGATACGTTACAGCTATTCGTTGGGGGTGCTCACATGTCTCATTTAACGTTGGTGTAGGTCATTGTGTCCGACGGATCCTTAGTGAATATGACAGTAACAATGAGATATATACAATATACCCACCAAATTAAACCAAAAATTTAATTATTTAATTAATTTATACAATTATTTTAAAAATAATATTTTATAAATTTTAAATTTAAATTTAAATATATATAACTTCATCTTTATCTCATGTTACCATCTCTCTCATTAAAAATAATAAATATATTCACAAATTCTAGAAAGTCAAATAAAAAAGGGGTGTGAAACTAGGAAAGTCACCTTTGAGCTAAAATGGAAAGACCGCGTTGATTAAATAACAAGTGTTTTTAACTGCCACTGATACCACTACTTGTCAACTTTATTTTTGTCTTTGCACGTTTTCTCTGCGTTTCCATTTAATCTTTGCTCCCTTGCCTTTGATAATTCTTTTGCTGCGTTTTCACACAATTCACTAGAGTCGGTTTCAACACCCCCACGCGCCATGGATACGTGTGCTAAATTTACGTGTTATTATACCGTCATATGTGATATATATCCTTAGGAATTAAACCTACACTAGGTCTCGTCTGTTCTCACACCTATCTCTCAGTCGGACTCGTCAATGCCACGTAACCAGGGTTAAAATAATAGAATTGGAGATTAAATTAATATGATATTTAATTTTAAATTAATTAATTTGATTAATTAAATCAGTTAATTTATTTAAATAATATTTTAAATATTTTAAAATAATTTTTAGGTAAAATAAATATTAAATATATTAAATTTAAACTTGTTATGAATTTTTAATATTAAATAATTTAAATTTAAATTTAAATAAAAACATTCATTTAGCTTAATGTTACGCTTTTCTTTTTTTACTTGTTGATGTTCGAGATAAGAGAAAAAATTTTAAAATCGAATTCAAATTTACATATCGTACTAGCATATTTTTAGCCATTGAATCAAAAAGTTGTGATCATTAATAAAGGTTATAAATTTAAATTTCATTATTTATAAAAAAATTTTTAAATTTTTTTTTACTAATTAAATTAATTTTAAATTAACTATTTATATAACTTTAAAAGAAATAAATTTTTAATTTTTAATTAAATTAATTCGGTTGATAGATTTATTTTTTCAACCATATATATATATATATATATATATAAAACTTTCTTTCGGTCACACTCAAACGTGTGCAAATCACCCACATTAAAATGGCAACATGGAAGGAACGTTAATCGGTTAGAAAAATACAAATTGAACACAAAATCTATTAGTATTACCTTGAGCAACACGTAATGGAGGAAATTTATAACATCTGGGGGGAAAAAAAAGGAATATGTGAAGACGCGTGTAGCGACGACAGGGAATGTACGTTTTAACACTCAAAAACAGTGTAAAAAGTGTCTAGAATTGTCAGAGAACCTAATTAAAGAACCAAGGAAGAATCCCGGGTGCTGCTGGAGTTGCCACTGTCGACCATTTCTTAGCATGCTCCGCTACGCGGTGACGCAAACCTGCTGCAGATATGGCGGCTTCCGAATTTCCATTTTCACCCTTCGGACTTATCATATTTACAACATTACTCAACATTCGATACTTAACTAAAAAAAAATTTAAAAAATCAAAAATCGATTCAAACCATTATATTTAATTTAGTCCTTATTAAATTTGATTCAATTATCAATTAAATATATACTGCTAGATTTGATTTAATTTTTTATTTATAAGTTAAAAAATTATATATATATATTTAAATAAAATTAAATTTTATTTTTATTTAATTTTTAATTTTTACAATATAAAAATAAATTTTTAGTTTTAAATTATGGAAAAACTTAATAATCAATTAATCTTGTAAATTTTTTTAAATTTAATAAATTGATGAATCGAATCAATCTGAATAGTTAAAATTAGCTTATAGATGAAATTTATTTTTTTTAAAAAAAAAATTAAATTATTATATATTAGCTATAATTTTTTTAAAAAAATCGAATAAAATCTAATTACTTTCTTAACCCGCAAGAATAGCTTTGACAAATCCGTCATTTTGACCTTCCAAGTTCCAACTTACCCCACAGTCGGCAACTCCAACCTATAAAAATTACTCCACAGCTCTCATTCCTGTCATCCAAGTTTCCCTTCAGATTTTCATCAGCCAATAAAAGCGAAAAAATCTCAGCTAAAATTTTCCAGTTTTCAGGTTTTCAAAGTTGAAGAGTTTTTTAAACAGTTCTTTAAATTATGACAATCAAGAGAGGCAGAGAAGTTGGCGAAATCGAGGCCATGGATATGGCAAATTGCTTGATGTTGCTGTCCAAAGTTGGCCAAACCGCCGACGTCGTCGACCCAATATCAAAGCATTATCAGGGTCGCGTCTTCGCATGCAAGACGTGCAACAAAAGGTTTTCATCTTTCCAAGCACTTGGAGGCCACCGTGCGAGCCACAAGAAGCCGAGGCTAACGGGTGGAGATCATCTTCCGGAGATCACTGTTTCACCTCAGAAGCCGAAAACCCATGAGTGCTCGATTTGTGGCCTGGAATTCGCCCTCGGCCAAGCTCTCGGCGGTCACATGAGGCGACACAGGGCTGCCTTGAACGAAGGGTCGGTGACTCGGCATTTATTGCCGGAGATGAAGAAGAAATCGAGCGGTGCTGAAAGTGATTTGTGCCTGGATCTGACGCTGGCGCCTTGGGGAACTGAGTTGGAATTGAAGCCGGGGAAGGTGGCGCCGCCGACCCCTGTTGTTCATTTGTTCATATAGGATTCTTTTTCATTGTTCGAGTTGTATATAATCATGGCTCATAGTTACCCATTTTTTTCTGAAAATTTTTTTCCTTGACATTTGTTCTTAATTTCTTGATTCTTTTTTCTAGTTAATTAGTAGGAATACAATTTGTTTTTCTAGAGAAACGATTGGTCACTCCATTTTGCTATTGATATAGATATATATATATATATGTATATATATATATTATGTTCTGGTGCATATACAGGAACTTTAAAGTGTCTCTACTCAAGAGTTCATATTGCTTTAACTGAATTGCCAAATTTTCTACCATGAGAAAAAGACTTGTGAAAAGATTAATAAATAAAAATAAATGAAATTTATTACTTTAGATAATTGAAAATGATTTGACAAAGAAAACTTTAGCTGAAATATCATATGGACGATCAAAAAAAAAAAAAAAAACTATTGCTTAAAGATTATCATTAAGATTAATTTAAAAATTTAAGATGAATTTTTTAAGATCAGGTCTTTGTCAGGTTGTAAGATAGAGAGCATCAATCCCTTTTGTGAATCGTGTACATAGAAAAATGTGTTAATAAAGAAGGATTCAAATAAAATACCTGTGCTTGCAAGATATTTTAATTTAACTTAGATCACCGTTGAATCAATATTTTTATTTAATTTGATTATTATTGTATTAAATTTAAATTATTTAATAATTTAAATTTAAATATTTTAATATTTAAACCGAATAACTTATAAATTATTTTTTTAACATAATATATATTAATTTGCATTGAAAAATCTAAACTCAACCTCTAACTTAAGTTTGAGCACAAATAATTAAAATTGAGTTTAAAGTTAAGCATAAAATAAAATTTATTTTTAATAAATAAAAGAACCTAATTGAGCTAGTTTAAGTAATTCAATTTTCTTCTCTAATCGAGTTCAAGCTTTAAAGTAAAATTTAATTGAATTTAAATTAAATTTCGAACCTCAAATTTTAAGTTAAACTCAAACTTCTTATTGTTTCAGCTCAACTTCACTCGATTACACACAAGCAAGTAAATAACCCGATTACCCACGAGCAAGTAAATAACGTACTCCATCGATAAACTTGAGACAGTGAATTATAGGCGTATCTTAGAATAACTGAAACAGGTTGACAATAGAATTTTCACATTTCAGTAAAGATAAAGATTATTAGGAAATGACTTCCATTTATTTTCTTACGTCGTCAACAAATGAAATATTAGTGTAGCAGTCAATCAGATATTTGCTGTAAAAAAATTAATCGAAAGACTACATTTCGGACACTAAAACAAAGATTAGAAAGAATAACAAACAAGAAAACACAAGCATCCCTCATCGAGTCGTCGCAATAAGGTTTTTCTTTTTTGCCCCCTTTTTTCTTTCCTGCTTTTTTTATGGAAGTTGTGACATTCAATACGTACCATGTGTCGAACCAAATATGATGCGCTTAGGTTGAACCACAACATGCTGATCTTTGTCCAGCTTGACCAGCCCCGGCTGACTTGGGTTGATTGATCTTTATAATTATAAGAGCTTGATTGTTGAATGCTGCAACCATAGATTTTCTAATTATAAGAGCCTAAATTTATGAAGAGTTTCGTTTGAGACAAGGGGCCGGATTTTGATTACCTCAGCCTTTGAGTCAGTATCGGCAAGTCTGTCTTTGCTTTATGTCCTTTGCCATTGAAAAGAAAACTTGCTCCACATTTAGATTGGTCTTTGCACTCTGAATGAAACAATTTTCTTCCAGTATGCAGCATACTATAAATCTCTAATTCAACCAGCGACCAGAATCGGCAAGCATTGCTTACTGTTTTGAAAAATTTGATTCCATAGTTGTCAGCGAGCGCTTGTCCCTTTGAGGTAGGCACAGCCTTGAAAAGCAGAAAAATGAAGATATAAGATCAGAAAATAGATGCATCCATCCCCAAATTGAAAGGAGAGAGGGGTTCAGAAAATAGTTGTTTTTGATAATCAAAAGATTTGTTTTGAAGCAAAAGTTATCTTAGGTTTCACTACGAAAAAGCATTGATCCAACAGCACACTTAGCAGACTTAGTGATAGAATCATAGACATTATCGACTAAAATATTATGGTTAGTAGGATATCCTTTTGCTTTCATCCATGTCTGCCTTGTTCCCTACCAATATCTTGTTAATGTTATCCAATGCATGCTGTTCAATGTTCCAAATCCAGCTCCTAATATCTGCAAGATGAGAAGCCACTCTGTAAGAGATTTCACCCAAAAAAAGAAAGAAGTATTATAACCAAAAGAAAAAAGAACAAAGGACAGCCTCAATCTTTAAATGATTAATAAAAGGAGATGAACAAATAAGAAAGCAATTGAGAAAAGCAAGTCAAAATGTGAGGTCAAACAACAGAAAAACAGAACCAGCTACAAAGTGAAAGCGAGAGAAAAAGGGAATTACTGTCGAAGGATGATTCATCTGTGACATCATAGTCCAGCAAGATGCCCATAGCTCCACGATAGTAAGCTGCTAAAAGAAGGAAGAAAAAGATGCATCAAGGGAAACCATTTGGAGGAATGCAAAAAATGGAATATATCAATTTTTGAGCACCAGCCCAAAGAAGATTAATGTCATCATTTACCAAAAGTTGATAAGAACTTCATTGTTCTATAAGAGAATTTTACATTTTGAAAGACCTGAGAGATTTGCCCAGACCGCAAAGTAGCATACCACACAATGGTGAAAAAGCTCCCATAAAGTTAGAATAAGACAAAAATGTACAACTTTGCCTGCTATAACCTTGTAACCTTTTGCATCACAGTTGAAGATACCTAGTGCCAAATTGCCACGCTTATAAGACAACCTTTGAGCAGCCTCTCTAATGAAAAGTACCAAGAAAATGACGGTGAACCAAAAAGCAGACATAAGAAGTTAAAGAATGATTCCAGTGATTACGGAAGGCTCATAAACCACAGGCCAAGGCAAGTGAGCGGCTATGGATGGAATTGTTTGAGGAAATTTCTGAGTCATAAGATGATGCATTACCCATTGTGCACGATCAAAATGATTTCCCATTACAGCCTGACTCGATAATCTGGCCAATAGGCATCAAGGATGCTGCTTTAACTTCTGCTGTAGTACATGTGGTTTTAGAACATTGGTTGAACTTCCTTTTAGGCCTCTTAGACAGGTCAGTTGCACCACACATTCAGCTACCAGATTTTTGTAATATACCACTGCCTTTAGGAAATCCTCAATAACACTCAAAGTTGTCCATCTTTCTCCAAAGAACAAAGCTTCTTTTCAATTCCATAGTTTATTTAGGCACATGTCTTCTAACAAAAGGGCTCTCCTAAACATAGAAAAATATGGAAGAATATCATCTAAACTGGTCTCTGCCAGGTAATCTCCAAATTCATCTGGCACTCATTGTCATCGTGCATGAAGCAAGTGACATTACCACCTAAATAGAAATGCTAGAATTGACCAAAACACTTACCATTGTGATTGTCCAAAACCGCTCCTATACAGCTGTATCCCAAATCTGGAGCTTAATTCGTTTACCATCAAGCTCGACGGTTCTTATCTTAAAACCAATACTGCAAATTGAAGGATTACGTTGTTAGAGTCAGGAAGCTTCATCTAGATGAAATAAATAAGACAAAAAGGGCTCCATTTGAAAGATACGCACCCAATGGCGGTGATAAAACTGGTTGTGAAGGAACCATCTGAGAACCGTAAAGAAGGCAACACTCTTACCGACACCTACATACGTAAACAGCAGAAAACGTTAAGAGTCCTTCGAGCAAGCTTCGAATGCATATCAAAGTTATGAACGCATAAAAATTTCTAAGCTAAAAAAGAAAAAAAAAAAAAAAAAAAAACCCAAACAAACAAACATTTCTTGAAAAAGGAATGTTTGGGGGCCAAATCCAGAAAGCAGATTAATTAATCATCAAAGCATCAACTTGAAATAACAATAATTTATCAAAATTCAAGTACATTGAGCTAGCTGCTGCTAATCCTACCAAATCATATTTAGCAAAATCGACAGACAATTATTTGAACCAATAAATGCTCCCAACTTCTGCCTCTTCAACGTTCTTTGACTCTCAGAACCTAAAAAATTAATCCATAGAAACTCATTCAAATTCGTAGAAACAAAACTGAAAGAGACAAAATAAACTTAAATGTGAATTAAATTTACTTGCATGGCTAATCGTTTTGCGCAAATGCATGGAAAACAAATCAAAGCGAGAGGATTAAGACTGGTTAATTTGAAGATCTGTTTGGCTACAAGGAAAAGGAGAGAGAAAAAGGATTTTAGGGATCGACGAACCGCTGTCACCGATCAATAGAAGCTTTATAAGGTAATCATAATCTTCTCCAGCTTTTTTGATGGAGCAGCCATTGACGAATTTCACCAAAAGCCTCTCGAATCTGCAAACCAACACAATAAAAAAATTAAGAAAAAATAAGAATAAAAAAAAAAATTAAACTTTAGAACATTTTGATATTTTAAAAAATAAGTAAATGTGTTTACTACATCTACATATTTATTTACCATCTCATCCAGTAATTAATTATTAAATTAAATAATTAAAGCCAATAACACTTTATCTATTTTAATATCTCTTTAAACCGTTTATATTTGCATATATTAATTTAATTCAGTTATTTTTTAAATATTATTTATAATATTTTTATAATACATATTTCTTTAATTTAACAAATTTTTAATTCTGTATTATCCCTTAAATAATTAAAAAAATAACAATTGATGTCATTTTGCTTTGGCATTTTTGCACGTTCCTAATTATATTTAAAACATTTTTTATTTATATAAATTTTTTATATATTAATAATTTTTATACTATTTTTATATTATATTTTAATTATTTTTTCAAGTTTAATCTCCCTCGTATATTGTAAATTGATTATGTAAATCTCAAAGGAGTTCTACTTAACAAATGACGTCGAGTAAGAATTCTTTACTTATTATCCCAGGGAAGTTTTTTTCATTTAATAATTACTTTTATAAAATTCAAAAAAAAATAATTAAATTGCCACTATGCACTTGTTAGCCCTTCCCACCTTGAAATCATTAGAAAAACAACAGGAAGAGGATAATATGTAAGTTTATCAAAATTGAGGAACTATTTCAACTCTCTGATGACAAAGGCAAAAAGAACCAACACTTCATAATCTCAAACATAATAAGTATAATAATCCCCAATACAAAATTAGGATTGTCAACTACCAAAGTTCTACATGGATAGAAACTAAAATAAACAGAAGATATGAGGAATTTGACTCAATAGAAGAAGCCAAGTACTTTTCCACCGACATTCTTTCTTCTAGCTTCTTCATGGTCCATGATCCCAGCAGATGTAGTGAGCACAATATACCCAAACTGCAAAAATAAATAGTAAATACACACAAATGCCATAAGATATTAGCATTCTCATTTCTACTGATTCAAAAATCTTATCTAGTGGACAATGAAAGTAAATACAAGACATGCCACCCAACACCTATGTTATTCGGACTTAGGGTTAAGTGTCAAATACGGATATGCTCCATTTTTTCTAAGTTTTTCAATATATTTGAAAAATCATATACCCATACTCATGTCCGGATATATGTCAGATATAAATATCGGACACTGGTACTTTAAGGATAAAGAAGAGTACAGGTGACAATGGCATAGCTCAACACAACACAAAACAGGATGATGATGATGCTTAAAGGAAAGTGTTTCAATCAAAAAAAAAAAAATCAAGGATTTTGCTTTATAGTAATATCTTAATACAATGCATCGAAAATTATAAATATACTTGTCAACTACTGCCTAATATAATGCTATTACCTAAAAGGGTGTCCTAAGGGCACTAATTAGCAAAACCCAAAATTCAAAAGAGTTTTCCACTTTCAAATGTATCATGTTCCTTTCTTACAACAATTTCTTGATCTTAGCGAATACTAATTCTTATGAAAGCATATAATACACGGGGAATAAAAAATAAGAAAATTACTAAGCTAACCTGTCTCGAAGGAAGTAGCCTAGCAGTCCAACCCTCAATCTCTTTGACTCCAACATCAAAACGAGGACTAATCACCCCACACTTGTTCAGCCTCCCGTTCAGTTCAACCACAATTTTGCCAGCTCTATGGTCATCAACATACTCAAATTCTCCGATGTAACCTGCAATGGTGATCGAGAAAGTAAATGTATCAATTTCCATGTTACAATATATATATATATATATTAATTTTTTTTTTTTACAATAAGCAAGGACATTGGAGAGTATAGTCAACAAACCATGCTTCTGCATGACCAAAAGGAACTTGATGATCACTTTTGAAGAAGGCCTGATCATGACCTGTCGTTTGCCCCTCTTTTCTGCATTGTACATGCTCTTGAGTGCATCATTCAAAACACTCACCCTCACCATCCTTCCAAATGCAAGTTGCTGCTGAATTTTACAATAAATAAGAATTAAGCATTTACAGTTGAAAAATAAACTAACAGTTCGAAAAATAAGATTAAAAAAAGCAGAATTTACTTGCATTATCTTCAATGCAAACACTAATTTCCCACGAAAACTCAATTCCAACCAAAACCCAAATGTTGTGCAGGATATCACAATTATTCTAAGCCATTTTATGCTAGCATATAATCGAACCATATAGAAACAATTGATTTCTAAACTTGAGTAGAAGCTAAAAATTCTTTCATTTTCTATTTCTGATGCAGAAGATCGGTAACAAATATTCAGTAACAATACAAAATACAAAGATAAATAGAAATAAACCTAGAAAAAATTATAAAGGGAACCAAAAGCATAAAAAAAAAATTGCAATCTGATTTCATTGGAAGAACTGAACAAAATAAAAGGCGATAAGATTTATAAAAACGATGAAGTTCGAAGAGCTGAATGGATCTAAATTTGAGAGGAACATGAATGCTTACCTGATACCAAAAAGGGCGGCCGCGTAAGGGTTGTTTGAGGAGAGTTAAAGATATGAAGAAAACGGGACTAGGGATTTTGGATTTTTAATAAGGCCTCTCGAGAGAATTATGTCCGGAGTTACAAAAAATGGCCTTCGGCATTTTTATGGGCCTTGTAAACTCCGCAAAGTCAGTTGCAAGGGGCGAAAATAGAGGATAGTTTGCTCGACCGACAAATTCAATTTATTTTAAATTAAATTTGAGAATACTTTTTTTATTTGGGTCAAATTAGTTTATATCACTATTTATTAATAAAAATAATATTATTATTTAAATTTAATAATAAAATATATATTAATTAAAAATATTTTTTAATATTTTATTATATTTTAAATAATAATTCAAGTTGTTGAATTAAACTTGATGTTAGATTTCAAATTTTTTTGATTTTCGACTTGATCTATGAGCATATTTACACTAAAGGACCTATTAATATGGATTCAATTGAAATGATTTTTTTTTATAAAAAATGAGTTTAATTTTAATCCAATTTATTCATTCTTATTTATTAAAATATATTTATAAAATCATATATATTTTTATAAGATATATAATTACCAGATAAGGTATGCTTGAATGAGATGCATAATAATTCTTAATTTTTTGTTATTACTAAGAAACGTATAATTTGCAATAATTTAGTTATGATTAATCAATTATAATCTTAGATTACGTAGAGCACACTCAAATATTATGAGACTCACATCTATAATTAGGGGTTTATTCAAGCTGAGTTTAGTTCGATTTAAATTCGGGATTTGAAATTTATCGAGCTTGATCGAATTTTATTTTTAAAATTCGATTTTGATTTAAGATAAAAATTAAATCGATCAATTAACTCATTTACTTTGTAAAAAAATAAATACAATTCTCATATTCAACTTTAAACTTAAATATTTTGTGTTTGAACTTAACTTCAAATTAAAACTTTTTTAAAATAAATTTAAATTAATAAATTTAAATTAAATTAATAAATTATTTAATTTAAATATTAAAACACTTGAATTTGAATTACTCAGCAACCATTATGTCATCAACCTTCACTTACATGCCACGTTAACACTCCAAGTCAATAAAAATAAATCTCACCTTATCACATCGCATCCCATCCGTCGATTGTCCTTTTCGTCAACTACAATCCAACGACGCAAGACAACACCAGGTCAGGAATCCGTGTCGCAATACAATGAGTCTGAAATATACAAACCATCTCTACCGTCAATTCACTCCATTAACTCAACTAAATCCAACGGTTCGAATCAACCACGTCATTGATCCTCGTGAAACCTAAACAATCCAATAAGTTCTTCCCACTTCTGTCTATATAATGACCCATCTATGTTGATTTTAAGTATTTCATCTCAAAATTCCTTTGATTCGGCTTTTCTAATTTATTTTTTACCCCAAAGCCAAACAAACCCTAACTTTCTCAAAAAATGGCCCCAAAAGCTGAGAAAAAGCCAGCGGAGAAGAAGCCCGCGGAGGAGAAGAAGGCGGTAGCCGAGAAGGCTCCGGCGGAGAAGAAGCCAAAGGCCGGCAAAAAGCTTCCTAAAGAAGGCGGAGCAGCTGCCGGAGACAAGAAGAAGAAGAGGACGAAGAAGAGTACCGAAACTTACAAGATCTACATCTTCAAGGTCCTGAAGCAAGTCCACCCTGATATCGGGATCTCAAGCAAGGCTATGGGGATTATGAACAGTTTTATCAACGATATTTTCGAGAAGCTTGCACAAGAAGCTTCTAGGCTGGCGAGATACAACAAGAAGCCCACTATCACTTCCAGGGAAATCCAGACCGCTGTTAGACTCGTACTTCCCGGTGAGCTGGCCAAGCACGCCGTTTCTGAAGGAACAAAGGCCGTAACCAAGTTTACTTCTTCTTGAAAAAGGGAATTCGTGGTTATGTAGTTAGGGTTTTTAAACTTAGATCTCATGGGTGTATTTTTCTTTTAATTTTCTGCATTTATATTTTAAGATTTGAGTCTGTATTCGAAGATGGATCTACTCGATCCTGATGTGATTATGGTAGAAATGAATGCAATTAAGCACAATTTCGCATATAATTTCTGGGTAATTTGTATTTATTTTTAAATTTAACTAATAATTCCTCATTAAAATGTTTAAAGAATGTTTATAGCGTCCTATAAATGAACGGGAAGAAGTGAATCAAATAAAGTAGAATAAAGTTATAGAGCCCATGTTTAAAGTGAACAGAGTACTTTAAATAAAAAGCCTCTAAATTCGGGAACATTTTGTCAGAATTGCAATGATGGGAACATTCGGCGGTTCTGCACTTCATATATATATATATATGTATATATTGGTTTACGGAGCCATTCATGATTCTGTATTTCTCTTTCTTGTGATGTTTTGGAACCTAACCCTGGGATTAAGTTAAGGAAAATATTGACTTGCTGTAGGGCGAGCGAAATTATTGTTTGAAATGATGGTCTTTTAATCTTAAATAATAATTTTTTTAATAAATAAGATAAAAATTAAGATTAAAAAATCATGTAACATTGTTCATAAAATAAAGAAAGGTTTTCTTAATCTCAAGGGTATTTAGTTTGCCGAGGCCTTGATCCAATGCGTTTTTCCCTGTATAGTAGTGTCGACGTACAGTTCATTGAAGTAGAACTTCAATGGTTACTCAACGACCAGGTAGTGACGGACGTGAATGGCGAAGGATGCTGTAAGGCCCCGCAAAATTCAGAATCCAATTAAAGCAAGCGGATTTAATTCAAACCAATGGGCCAATTACTTCAGCCGACAACATTGGATACATGAAGTCCGCCTAATGTTTCAGAAATTTTCACCTAATGAGAGCAGCTTGCTTATGTCTATTACGGAACATAATGAATAGATGACAGAGTGCCCCCAATAGGTCGTCCGAACAGTTATAAATTATCGAAGTAGGAATTTATCTGTCATATGCGCCTATAGGCTTAAACATCCCTTGTTTTACGATTATTCTTTGGAATCTCTTTCCGAAACTAACTTAAAACATCGAAGCATTTTCTTGGAAGTCAAACGGGTCTTATTCATTTAATTGCATCTTTCTGAAAACCAATTAAAATTTCAGATTGTAGCTGGAGCACTCATCCCATTCGTCCACGAAAAAAGGTTTCTTTGACGTCTTCTTGGAGGAGGTTGGAAGATAGAGCAGAACTATGACCTAAAATGCAAAGAACGGTCATGGGATACCGGAATTGAGATTTTGAAGCATACACTAACATTTAAGTTAGTTCAAAGATCTCAAAAAACAATGAGAAGATGATGAAGAAGAAGAGCCCCACCTAGAGGGCTTAGTGTTAAGTATCCTTAGGAAGCATATTGTTTGGTGTCATTATCCAAATACGACTAGTTGTCAAGTTACTAGACTTTTAGTTGTATTTGTCAGAGTGTCAATGGCTCCCCACCGACATTGCATGGATAAGAGTATGGTACAGATATCTTGTATGAATACAGGTATGGGATATGGGGTATGGTAATTTCTAAAATTATAAAGTATAGGTACATTAATATTAGAAAAAAAATTATATATATAACTGAAATTTCACTTGGTAAAACATGACAAAGCAACATAAAAGATAAAAACACATAATTTCAAAAGAACATATAGAGAGCTTAAATTGTTTAACATGATTATTTGTGATAAATATATTTGGGGGCTACAGCTTTCGAGAGGTGAGAAAGGACAATAGCTCAACAGCTGATGCTCTTTTCCACGCAAAATGAGATAATTTAGAGCACAAAATTTGAAGAAAGTAACTCAAAAGTAAAAATGGGAAGGATGATAACGAAAGGAAATATGGCTTACGACATAAAAACGCTAAGTTTCATTGTTAAATTTGGTCAAATCGTACCCATTTTTAGATAAAAAATTGATGCATACCCAATTGCATCCGATAAATACCCAGGTGTGCCCAATGAGCACCGATACCCTGTTACTCTAGACTTATGAGAGCACCCATGCTCCAAAGCTTCCCACTGAATCGAGATGCATTGTTCAAAGATCTTTATCGAAAGGTTATGCCAATGTTTGGAGTGTGTTCCGAGCGGCCATCAAATTGGACAATCCAGCGACTAGATTAGTGAACTAGAGTCGATCAAGCCCCGATCACCCTGTGAGAAACTAGGCGGTCATCCTGACTGCTTAGATAATCGATCTACTTTTGAGTCCAACAAGTTTCTACTTTATCCGCAAGGGTTTTCTTTTCCCTTTCGAATAATGAGTTGCATTGCAAATAAAGCCACTTGAAATTGATTTTTGATTCAAGGTGTTGGTACATGTTGAAGTTGAAACAAGGTAATTCCATATAAACAGGGTGGCGTTCCGTAGTTTTTGCCAGGCAAGCTCCCATTTATAGAGGGGGAAAACGTCAGCTTTTAAAATGCGCTTCTCTCCGATGATTCTTCAACTAAACTTGTTCATTTATCAATATTTTAAGCACAAAGCAGTCAAAATTTTGCAATGATGACGATGAAGAGCAAAACCCATTCACTAATATCGTAAGGATGTAATGATCGAAACTGTCACATTGACCCTAAATTCCTGCCATTAAAAGGTTGAATGATCTCCAGCAAATGCAGCCGATACTCTAATCAAAACAACTGCATTATGGTCACCAATGATACCATTGGATTAAACAAATTCAAGCATGTGTAGCCCAAACAACTAAAAATTGCTCTGAATTTCAAAATTGCTTAAACAGAGCATCTCGCATTCGGAGACAAAGCGAGTACTACGAAACGATTAGTTCCGTTCATGAACGATAATTATATCTTCAGTGTTTTTTACCCAATCATGAACCATTGCAAACCGAATGCTGTAAGGCCCAATAATCGAAGTTTCTTAATCATGCTTAAGCTATCTTGGGAGACTTGGTTGCCTTCGATGGAGATTTGGGTTCCTTGGAAGCCTTTTCAGTCTTCTTCGGCAAAAGAATAGGGTTGATGTTTGGTAAGACGCCGCCGTGAGCGATGGTGACACCGGCGAGAAGCTTCCCAAGTTCTTCGTCGTTCCTCACGGCCAGTAGCACGTGCCTTGGGATGATCCTGTTTTTCTTGTTGTCACGTGCTGCGTTTCCGGCCAATTCGAGAACTTGGAATTCAAATCCAACCCACCAAACCAATAATTATAACAAAAATTAAAAATTAAATAACTCATTTAATGATTCAACTTAGATATCAAGTACCTCAGCGGCTAAGTACCCAAAAACGGCAGCCAAGTAAACTGGAGCTCCGGTTCCGACCCGGTGCGAATAACCTCCTCTCTTCAAGTAACGCCCGATTCTTCCGACGGGGAATTGAATGCCAGCTTTGACGGACCTTGAAACATTGTCTTCCTCCATCACCCTTCTTTACTTTTCCTCCGGCATCCATTGGTTCGAACCGACCCGGATAATATCCGTTACTGCTTTTCGGAACTAAAGTTCTTAGCTTTAAAATAAGACGACCTCGATTTGAATTCTCTAGAGAAGACCTGCAGGTAGCGCGACGTTTGTGTGTTTTATCGCGATGGTTTTGCAAGAGGTGAAAATGAGGCGACTGGGGAATGAGAACCGTTAGATTGAGTTCTTATCAACGGTTGAATATATATTCAGGCGGGATCCCTGTGGTTTGGAATTAACCAATGAGGAGCGAGTTTGTATTTTTTTAATTAAATTGTATCTCATTGCTTCGAACTATAATATTAATAATATTTTTATTTTTATATCTAAATTTAAATGAGGTCTAACTCAATTAAAAAAGTTAATAATTAAATTTTAATTTAATTTTAATAAATGTATTCCTCATTTGGTATATGATACATTAATATATATATATATAGTCAAGTATCATAAAATTACTAAAAAATAGCTTTATTTTTATTATAACTGAAAAATGAAAATTCAACTTTCGTCTGCCAAAGTTGCATTACTGGCTTTGATGTTCATCGTTTTCACATATTTCATGTCACGGGCTTACGTCCAGCCTACTGTTCTGGGCTGAATTATAAAATGGACTATATGATCATGTGTGTGGAGTCTGGGAGATCTGGTGTAATCAGAGCCGGGGAGAGCTTAAATTATAAAAAATTTGAATTCATGAGTTTAATTTACGATAAAATCGAAATATTTGGGATCATTGATTAGGATTGTTTTCTAATAAATATATTTTTATGTTTAATTTTAAAATTTGAATTAAAATTTTGTAATAATAATTAAAAATAAAAAAACTTGAATAGAATTATAATCTACTTTAATGAAATATATTTATATAAATTATAAAAACATGTATCTTATTTATAATACAAATGGAGACTACGTTGCAAATTTATTAAAAGGTTCGAATAATTTATTTAAATCATTATTTATTAAATAAAATATTATTTTATATTTATATTTAATTATAAAATATATAAATATTAATTAAATTTTTTTTATATTTTATTATTTTTATTTAATAAATTTAGACCGAAAAAAAAAAAAAAAAAAAAAAAAAAGAAGAAGGGCTAATTCAAACCTAAGCTCCTGTTTTAATTTTTTAAAAACTACGATCTGAAGCAGAAAGAGCTCTGCCCTTTAATCGAAAGTATGCAAATCCTGGTCGAAGACCAATTCTGGTAGACATTTTAACTTCAATCCACGCGTCACACGATAATTGGATTAGATTACTCTTTCTCCGAGGACCCCATCATGGTGATACGCAGTGGAGTGGAGCTACCAACAAGAAATACCTCTAAAATATTTCACTTCACGGAGGAAAAAGAAAGGGCAATATATTATTATCTCAGTTTCTTCGAGAAAAGCTCGACTTCCCCTTCCATCTTGTTAGTTATTTTTGTTGCCTTAGAGTTTCTCTCTGTAAGTTCAATCCAAAAAAGCTATGGTGAGTTTTGCGTATTCTTTTTTTTTTTTTTTTTGCTGTTATCTTCGTCTTTTTCACTCTCAGTTCAAATGGTATGGGTCTGATCTGTGCTTCTTTGACTTACTGTAGAATTTATTTTAAATATTATTAATGTAGATCTGATTTATCATTTACGTTGAACATAGATCTCTGTGTTTTATGCTGATTAATTTAGTTTAAAATTTTAAAACATTTGATTGCTTGGATTTGCATTTTTTTGTAATTTTTTTTATCGAGTCAATAATTTGATGATAGAATAATTGTTTATTGTTTGATCTCTTGTTTGTCGCTTGATGTTTTGCTGTCGTTCTGGATTGTTAAATTCGCATCAAATGTAAGAATTTCATTGTAAATAAAGAAAATGCTTTAGTTAATCTCCATGGAAAATCTGACTGTCTGATTCCTTTGAAGAATTTACTTTTGAATTCAAATATTAGTAAGCATTATAATTGTTTAATGAACTATTTGTCTGGTATCTGGCTTTTAGTCCCGTTCATCTTTTCTGTTTCAGAGTGGGATTTCTTGATCATTCTTCCAATGTCCATTGTGGATGGTTGATGTTTTTCGGATTTAGATTCATTGATTTACTCAATTCTTTTCTTAAGTGCTTTAATTTTCTGCCCCTCGTAAGCGAATACGCCTCACCACAGAAGCAGTGACCTATTGATGACGCATGATATAGATTCTCACTACTTTTATTATAGTTTTTGTTGCTTGAATTTTTCTCAAATAAAGTCATTGGCATTCAACTCTCAAAGTGGCCCCGGTTAAGTTAATTCTCTAAGATTGGAATATTGCACTTAGGCCTGTGAAATGTGTAAGAACTTGGGGTGATTGCATATTTATGGTGGGGATTGGATGGCCTGAATGGTTAGATTCGCAGGTTGGTTAAGGAAGTTGGGCTTTCATTCTGAGGAGTTTGAGAATGTTCACAAAGTTTCGAGTCATTGACTTACCTTTCTCTTCTTTTCTAAATGGGAGTGAAAATTTTTCTAATTAGCCAATTATGATTTCAAGTTTAGGGAAGGCTTGCCTAGTCGGGGAAAAAAAAAAGCTTAGGAAAGCTAATGGATTAATTGGTAATATATAATTTGAAGGGGTCATTGTTGTAAGTAAGCTTATGTATTCTACAAACCTTTTTATTACAGGCAAATGCAGCTTCTGGAATGGCTGTGCACGATGACTGCAGGCTGAAATTTTTGGAGTTAAAGGCTAAAAGAGCTTACCGCTTCATAGTATTCAAGATCGAGGAGAAACAAAAGCAGGTGGTTGTCGAAAAGCTTGGTGAGCCAACTCAAAGCTACGAGGATTTCACTGCAAGCCTCCCTGCTGATGAGTGTCGATATGCTGTATACGATTTTGACTTTGTGACTGCCGAGAATTGTCAGAAAAGCAGGATTTTCTTCATTGCATGGTATTATTATATGCTTAAAACTATTAATGGTTTTTACTTTCCCAATCCTTGTGCATTTGCTGTTTACCTGTTGGTTGTTTGAAGGTCTCCCGACACATCAAGGGTGAGGAGCAAGATGATTTATGCAAGCTCCAAGGACAGGTTCAAGAGAGAGTTAGACGGTATTCAAGTAGAGCTGCAGGCGACTGATCCCACTGAGATGGGACTCGATGTTATAAGAAGCCGTGCCAGCTAAATTGGAGTCGGCAAGAGGCAGGAATGGTGATATTCAAATTCTTTCTGCTTTTGCTTTGAGTGAAATGTTAATAGGTTGTGGAAGGCGGTAACGACCTGACTGAAACTATGATATCGGTTTGTCGTTCAAGTTTTATATTGAAGTCTTTGTCTTAAACAAATTTAGCGATTCTCATTTATCTAATGATTTGTTATGCACGGAGGTTATATCACAGATTCTCTTGCAGTCGAGTCATGAAAACAAAAGTCTATCTTCTCCAGGGAAATGATACAATGTTTCTTATGTTTGTTCTTGCAACAATAAAAGTGGATGTTTGGTTAATCCTGGTGCTCATACAGATTAAAATGGTGGCCAGCATTATATGATTCTATTTGGCATGTGATAGATCCGAACATGAACTTCAATGTTTGCAAAATTGTAGGATTTAATGTGAGATGAAATATTAATGAAGTTGATGTCTAGAGCTGACAATTTGTGTATTTACTGTGTTATAATCGTATTTAATATATTTTATGTTATTATGAATTTGATACATTAATAATTTGTGTCATACAGATTTTGAGTCATGTATTTATGTTATATCATATTTTAGTTACTTTATCTGACATATTCATTAACCGTATCATTATCCTTTTAAAGGAAGCATTTCTGTATATTTATCTACAGCTTTCCCCGTATTTTCTTTCTTTACGGGGTATTTCATATGGGGTGATCATCCCAAAACCTAGGGTGATTTGTGTTCGGTAATCATATCAATTTGTTTGTTAGAAATTTACGAATCCTATATGGCAGTAATCTTAAATCACTAAGGTGATAAGATTACTGCCTTAAGGAGTGATATGATTCCCATTCAAAAGAATGGGAATGTTTTATTAAATTGGTAAAATAATCTTTATTATTATTATTATTATTATTATTATCATCATCAATTTCACTAATTTATCTTAATAATAAGCAAAAAAACACAAAATTCTCTTAAAGTTCAATATTTATAGGCAATCCTCTATACATAGTTAAAAAAATTAATAATTCTTTTCAATTTTATTGGTATGTTTTACTTTTTTCCTTTCTCATCCTTCTCAATTTTTGTCGAGTCTTTTCCTCATTTATATCATGCATCTTTTTAACTAAGTTTTTCACTTATATTTCTAGCTGTGTTTGCAAAGCTTGAAGTATTGTTTCTGATTTTCTTAGTAAGAGCATTCCTTACTTTAGACACCATTAATCTCATTAAATTTTGTGATTATTTTGGTTTACATGGAATTATTTATAATGAATTCAGCAATCACATTTTAGTCAATTAACTTGATTCAGATTATTTTGGTTAATCTTTTTACTTTTTTTTTAAGGAAATTTTGATTTATTGTATTCAGTAATCTATTTTTTACGTAATAATAAGCACGGTTATTTAAGATTTTTGGTGATTTATATTGTTACATCAAACATAGAATATAAAATTACTTATGATGAAATCGCTATGGTAATCTTATTACTATGGTAATTAGATCACTAGATCTTGCAAGTGATACCAGACACTATCTCGGTAAAATGATCAATTGAATAACCATGTCATTTGATTTTGGAAGCAAATTACCGACTCAACTTTTATCCATGAAAACCTGCCATTCATAAGCCATTTATCAGAGCAATTACTGTCACAAGACTCACAACGATACCTGTCTGAAGGATGGGTCACCCACCGAACTTGAATTTAGTCGAATTTAAATAAAAATATTTTGATTCATTTTAATCCGACCCATAAACAGACTTTTGTCGTAACGTTTACAATGCATCCTTAACCAATAATGGTATTCCAAAGACCAAAAGCCTCACCATTCGCATCAACTATGCTTGTATATATCATCACATTGTTAGGGTAATTATCCGTCTCTTAAAAAAAAATCGAATTTAAAAAATAAACTTCAATAAAAAGAACTGTGAAAAAAAATAGAATTTGATTCTAATTTATGTCATATAATATTAAAATATATAAAATTATTCATATTTTAAAATTTAATAAAAAAAATTTTAGTAAAAGTTGAATGAAAGATAACATTTACATTTTTTAATGAAAATAAGGAGTGGATTTAACTTTACGCCTTTTGCCTAAAGCCAGAATTAGGCTTAAATTTGAATTTTGTTTAAATTTTAATTGGAAGGCGACATCCAATCAATGGTGGGAAAACTTTTATTATTCAGTCGGACTCGCGCTCAATTGGAGCTCATCAATCCAAAACTCCATGTTATTCACCAATAAAAATCCGCCACGTCGTCAACATGACGTCCCACGTAAAATGTCCTTTACTGATCTTTCTAGGCCGTCGATCCCACTTCCTAATCCAATGATCACAAATCTCCACATCAGTAATCCGCGTCTCTCCGAATTCTCCAATCAAACACTTCCTTTGACCTTTATAAATACCATAACCTCAACTTCGTTCGCTACCGTATCCTTAAACTCTAGAGAGCAATCAAAATTTCTGACTTCTCTTTTACTGAGCTTCTTTAGTTTCTCGAGTATGGCCCCGAAAGCTGAGAAAAAGCCAGCCGAGAAGAAGCCAGCTGAGAAGCCGACGGAGGAGAAAAAGACCACCGTTGGCGAGAAAGCCCCCGCCGAGAAGAAGCCAAAGGCCGGCAAGAAGCTTCCCAAGGAAGGCGGAGCAGCCGGAGACAAGAAAAAGAAGAAAGCCAAGAAGAGCGTGGAGACTTACAAGATCTACATTTTCAAGGTCCTGAAGCAAGTTCACCCTGATATTGGGATCTCAAGCAAAGCTATGGGGATCATGAACAGTTTCATCAACGATATATTCGAGAAGCTTGCTCAAGAAGCCTCTAGGCTGGCAAGGTATAACAAGAAGCCGACGATCACTTCCAGGGAAATCCAGACTGCTGTTAGACTTGTACTTCCTGGTGAACTTGCCAAACACGCCGTCTCTGAAGGCACTAAGGCGGTGACTAAGTTTACTAGCTCTTGAATTTAGGAGGGTTAAAAAATTTAGGGCTTCTGTATCTTGGAGATTTGGGAATTTAGGTTTAGGGTTTTTTATGGAAGATTTTTTAGATGTAGTTTTGACGAATGTAAGTACTTCGTTCTGATGGATTTAAAATAGTTGAAATCTTGAAATGAAAATGCCTCTCCTTTTGTTCTTTAAATTTTCTTGATTAATTGCGTGATCGACAATAAAGTGGGGCAATTCTAGACCCTGTTATATATGTAATGCATGGTTTTTAGCTCATCAATGGATGCAAGCTAAATGGATGGTTCTTCTCCTATTAGGCTATTAGTATATGTTAATTTCTCTGTCTTGGAGCTTTCTTATGTATCTGCTCTCTTTTATTTTCTGGGGTAAAATTCCTGAAATGAAGCAGATTGGTTTTTCAACATTCTGAGGTTTATTCCTGTTTCCTTTTTTTTTTAAAGTGTTTTCTTCTTTAGTGGATTTTGCAGCATGATGTTACTCCGCAATGGCCTCAATTACTTCAAGCTCTAACGTGGACAGCAATGTTAATGGTAAGCATAGCATCATTTGCTCCCGAGATGGCCTAGCCTTTGTATCAACCGTCTCTCCTGATCTCCATCATCATCTTTGTTGGTATCCTGCAAGGTGAAAGACTTGTCAGGATTCCATGAGACTTCCCAAGGGAGAATGAAAGTGTGCATGTCTGCTCGTATGGTGAAGAGGTCCAACGTTGATTTCCTTATGCCTGCCGTCTTTGTAGGTCTTGCTGCTGGTTCTGCTTCTATGGTTGGATCTCTGGACTTGTGGCAGATCTGGAGTTAATATATATTTACTAATTCTTTCACAGGTTTCTTTGTATCATAAAAATTTAGAGATTTAAATTACTGTTATAGACGTGTTTTTGGTCGCGTTGCATTTATTATCTTTTTTGGTTCCCATTGGGTTCATCTTGTTTACAGGTTGATCCCATGGCAGTAAGAAAAGGGATCTTCTGCTGTACTCCAGCAATATCGTTCCTACCTAGGCACGCAAACTCCCATCATGTTCCAGGTCACGTTTCCATGAATTGAAAGGGTAAGCCTACTCATCTCAGCTCCTTGTAAATTATCCTTCGAGCGCCGTATTATTGAAAAGTTCAGCGCACAGTGGATTGATAGTGCTGAATGCTGATGGCCTGGTTGAGATTGTTGACTGTCGTATTCACCTATGTTGAGGTGGCAACTGATCAATTAATTGGATTTTGAATAAATAGATACGGGCATACAATTCTATTTCCAAGTTGGTGTCTTGATTCTCAAAATGTGAAAGAATGTTATTACCAGTTTAAAGATTTTATGTTCATGCTATCAAGATCAATTGCAGTAAATATTGGATATAAATACTAAAATCAATTGTGGTAAATATTGGCAATAAAGAGAGTCAAAATCAAATAACTACCATTTGCAATCGTTGTCCTCCACAAATGTCTAAATTCATATCCTTACTAAAGACAAGTTGATTCTTTGTGCTCCTGGACCATGTTTTGTTTCATTTGCTGGATCTTTTTCTCAAGAACATATTGATTAACATTATTGAGGTGGTTTGAACTGAAAGACCATGTGGCTATTTCACAGGAATAGGAACATAAAATATTAGAAATTTGAGGTGTAACCGTAATCATAATGAGATCCTATATTCCTGCTTTTCTACTTTCCCACCAGATGCCACGAAATGAAATTCCAGCAGAAAAAAGGTGAATCAGGAAACGGAAAATAGCAGAAAAAGAAATAATAACGATTTGGCGTCGCC
>JBBYHK010341422.1:0-11146 GCA_038382065.1 Adansonia grandidieri | reverse complement strand
ATAAAGATAATATTTATCTATGGACATGGACATAGCGATATTATTATATAAAGCTAAATAATTGTATTTGAAAAATTAAATAATTATTTCATAATTATTTAATATAATTAACATGAAGAAATTTTTTTTTTGCTTGGTTAGAAAATTTAATTATGAACATGTAAATTGAAGGATTAGTCCAAAAGCCATAACTATCAAGTTAAGAGAATTTAGTTGTGAACTACTCCAAGTTAGGCTTGCCAATGGGCTTGACGCATTAAATAACTATCTTTGGGGTGTGATTGGGCTAAAACATTAATAATTTAGTATTAAAGCCCAATCTTGGACAAGCTAATTAAAATAGTTTTAATTAGGCTCCAAGAAACACTCCAAATTGGAGCCACATTTTAGGTGTGTTACTAATAAGCTCAGTTGACCCTTAATCAAGCCTAACCTATTGTGTATTTAAATACATCAGTAAGCCTCTTTAGTGGATAAGAGAGGATAGAAAAAACCTTAAGCACCAACCCTATAATGTCCTAAGGGTTTTGATGCAACTTTTTGCTTCCACAAGCTCCCTTCATGCAATCTTGCTTTTTCTGAGTGTCTTTAAATTGTTCTTGTCACAACAAAAGTAGAAAAATAGTTTTCTAGTATTGAGAGATTAGTTTTTATAAAAGAATTAAAATTGGCCAAATCCTAAAATCCCTGCCTTTTTTAAGCCTCCTTTATGTCAATTAATATTCCAAGTTATCTCAAAGTATTTTTTATCACAATGAAAGTAGAAAATCAATTTTCTACTTAGAGTTACAAGTATAAATCCTTTATGTCAATTAAAGATCGATATGCTTAGAGTTACAAGTCTCTAGGCAAGTATGATTTCTGTCAAATCTATGTTTTAGATTGTACTTCAATCATATGTACATCTTTTCCTAAAATCCTAAAGAAATCTAAGTGTTTTTTGTTTAATTCTGCTGCTATGTTTAATTTTGATTAAATTTTTATGCCTATATCAAAATGCATAAGCGTGGGATTTCCTTTCAGTGGTATTAGAGCCTAAGGTTTGTAGATTACATGTGATATGGCTTGTTGATTTTTTATGATAATTAATCTAAGATTGATTTGTATGTTGATTTGGTGATTTTCGATTTTGGTAAAATTCTTGAAAATTTGTTTTTCATTTTTTTTAATCTAGATAGCATGTAATTTTTTGGTTTTAATCATATTTAAAAGTGTTTAAATAATTAATTAAAATTGTTTCAATTAATTCAGATTAAATTCCTAACATGTCTCAAGCTTTTTGGGTTATTTCGATGTTATTTTGATCCATTTCTTGAATTAAAAATTAAATAAATTGTTTCCTTTTAATTTTTAGTTTTCTAGCATGTTAATCGATGTTTACTATCAATATTAATTAGTTTAAGATATGTTTTTGCTAACTAAATTGATATTAGAGTCATTTATCAACATAGTTACTAAGATGGCTTTGTTTCGGTGTTTTAATGGTGCTGAAATTTTTAGCACTATTAGTGTGACTTTTTCCTTTTTTTTCCACATTTAAAGTGTCATGAAAAGTTGATACTAGTTTATGGAATAATTAGGTTAAAATTAAATTTGAAAACATTTTGATTTTGGGTCATAGTGGGTGTACATGTCCATGTGATGGATATGGCATGTTGTCTTTCTTTGTGTGACCTGGGAGTGGCATCAATGGCTGCAAGATGTTGCTATAAATTCACTGTATTTTTAGAGGTTTAGTGGGAGGATAGTGTTTAAGTTGAATTAGGACAGTTAAGATAGCCACGCAAGGAACAGACTCCTAGTGGGACTAGAATTCTTTGAGAGGTTGAGTTCCATTAAAACTCTTACTTATAATCAAACACCTCATTATCCAATTGTATAAATTTCCTTAAACTATTTAAGATATGAATTAGATAATACAATAAGCATGGAATTAAAATTCAATTATAGTGTTTAATTGAAAAATATATTTAATTTAAATGATTAATCCTACTTGGACTAGGATTTGTTCTAATATGATTAGAATAAATGTAATCATGCAAGAAAATTGTTTTCTTAATTAAATTAAATATGGATTAAGTACTAAGACTTCTAAAAATTGGAAACTACTTTCAATCATAGTTTAAAAATGTTAAATAGTTTGTCCAAATTAAGAAAAGTTATCTAAAAGTTAAATATTGTCCCAATTAAGACAAACAACCTAAAAGTTAGGTAATGTCCAATTTAATGTCTTAAAATGTTGTTTTTCGAAAAATAAGTTTCCTAAATGGTTTGGGAAATATGAGATGCATAATTGTTTGTCAAAATTAAGATAAAGTTATCTAAAAATTGGATTAATGTCCTAAGAAAAATAAAAAACCTAAAAGTTAGGTAATGGGCACATGCCTCCTAAAAGTTAGGACTTTAATTAAAAATGTTTTAAATAATGAACCAAAATTATTAAATAATTTGATAAATCATCTCAAATTGTTTGAAGAGGTTTATGCAAATGAAACACAAGATCACCAAGTGATATTGGCTATGTTATTTAATTTCATGCTTATAATATGATTATGTTAGCATGGGGGTAATTATAGACTAGACCTTAGTATGACTAGGTTATGAATGGTTGAATTTTTCTTTTGGTACTTATTTTATAAATAAGGTCTATGAATCTTGCCTTTTCTTTTAATTCTAGGTTATAAATTCTTTTCTCGCCTAAACTCCCCTCTAATGTAACTCAAGGTTTCTTACAATAAAATGTAATAGTAAAATAGGACTTGTAGATTTAGATTTATGTTAAGATTATAATTTATGTAAATCCAAGATGTAAAAAAAATGGCACCAAGAAAAAAGGATCAAGGAGATCATCATCAGGACTTACGAAGACCTTGTATGATATCCTTAGGAATTTGACCAACAGTTTCTCAGTGGCTTAAGGAAATTAGATAGATAAAGTCCATAATCATCTTAGTAGATTGCATGTATTAGATTTATTTTTGAATTTATATATATGTGATATATGATTGAATAAATGCTAAGCATGCTAATCAAACAAAGCAATGAGACCCAAGCTAAATGATTAAAAATCCCTTGAAATATATTGAGTCCATGCTTAAGCATGATCAAACACCTTTTATTGTACATAACAAGATACTTGAGTTCCAACCATAGAGATTTATTGAGCTAACTCAAGGTCCCTTCCACCCAAGCTACTTGAGTTATAAGTGTGAGTCTTACTCAACTAATGTCATTTTTTTCGGATGTGTACTACTTGACCATTTTGCTTTAGAGGCTTAGGTGAAGCACATACAATGTTTTTACGTAAGGAGTTGCCATCTAATTGATCTAAGAGTTGCATAGAGATGCAATTGGTAAACAAAGTTACCTATTCAATGGGTTTTTTTAATGGCTTTTTTAAGTCAACTCAAGGTCACCGAAGGATAAAGGGGGTGCCTAGCTCATTAAAAAGATTCAAATGTTAAACTTCTTGTATCATAGTTGAGGGCTATAATCTCAACAAAATAATAATTATATCGTTAAAGTTGTAAAAACTTACTTAATGATTGAAATTGCAAATTATTAACCAATGCTTTGGTTCATAATGGATAAAACACAACATGACTAATAGACTATCGATAAGTAGCATAAATGATGCTAATAAGTTTTAATGGGCTAGAGTCCATTGATTAAGCCCATATTGAATGGCATATTCAAGAATAGCCCACTAGGTTAGGGGTTGTCTATCAAATTCTTATTGATGACCTTGATCAAGCCATATAATGATGATTGCTACCATCATGCCTAAACTCCGAGAAGAGCAAGTAGCTATTTAAGCTCATGAAATCATCTAAAATCTTAAAGAATTGTTTTAAAAGGATAATCATAATGAAAGGTTTGACATCACTAAGGAATTGTTCCTAATCATGATGTTAAACAGGAGCCTAATTAGGCCTTATATGATAAAATGTATTTTAAAACTTGAGCACTTTCTTTTGAAGAAAGACAAAAGGGATGGTAAAGGTATATGCCAGCATAGTGGAGAGATAGATTAAAAGAGTAAATTTTGCAAGGAAAATTTTGACATGATTAAAAATTAGGAAACTTATAGAAGTTTCAATATTAGATTACACTGAGATTAATTCACTTCTCTTGCTTTATAATACATATATTGTAAGGCCTAAATAAAAGGAATAGTGAAGATGGACCACAAATAATGGCAACCTTGTTGATGTTGATCAAAACTAGCCTTCTTGATCAGTTTTTCTCAAAACGTAATCATATTTTATTCGTAAACATTATATGTTTATTTTAACATTTACATCCTAATTGAGGATGATTGCTGACATTTGATGCCAAGCTTAGATTTAGTCCTTATTGAATAATTCAATAATCGTAGAATTTGTTCTATGTTATGGTCAAGTTATTTCCAAACACACAACTTGCAATAGTATTGAAAATATAAACAACCTATAATTAATAGGATTCAAAAATAATTAAATCTACATGTGTTGGATATAGTGGCAGGCATTTAATCTTCTTTAAAAGTTAAAGAACCATGATTCGACTTAATGATAAATAGCCATGATATTAAAAATGCAATTGTTTAGTTCATGTTTCAAATTAGAGAGGACTGCATGTTTATACCCTAAAAGTCATAAACAAACTTTCTTGTTTAGGCTCACAAAAAGAGTTACATTTGGATCTTTAGCTTACAAGCTAATAAAATATTCCTAATAGTTGTTAAAGTAACAACAAAGCCATATGATTGGAATCTAGTCTCATTATAAGTCGAATAATTAATAATTTTGATAATGATATTATCATAAATGTCACCAAACCATATTCTCACAATAGTACCAAAGCTTTATCCAAGTTGAGATACGATTATTAACCGAAAGAGTTTGGCATTGGATGAGTTAGTGATTAGCTTCATTGAAGTAGGAGATGTTAGTGTATACCCTAGAGCCAATTGGATTGAATAAGGCATATGATAGTTAATAACACAAATCAATCACTTTATTTAGTGATTCAAGGCCTTCCTTCATATTAGTGGCATGACTAACACTCATGCAAACACTAATTGGATAAAGCCCATGAAACACAATGGCCATGCAAAGTTAGAAATAAGTTCTGATGATGAGATCTTTATGCATCAAAGTTATATTTCTAAAAATGTTCTTAGTCATTGTATTGTCAATATAGGGTATTAACAATGCACAAAGACTAGCATATGCTATGCCTTTATGCATTTGATGCATGCAACTCTTTGACATCATGGAAGTTGAAGTATAGAGATATGTGGGGATAGATATGGGCACTTGTTTTATGGAAGCAAGTTCACTGAACATAGCCTATATGAGAATTGCATTTGGTATAACTCACTTAAGTGTCTATGAAATATGTTCTCATGTGCCAGTCAGGTATATTAGTCCTTAGACTTGTAATACCAAGTCATCTCACGTCAGGATTGCTATAGGTACTAATATGGATTGAAACATGAGTAGACACTACACCATGTTCACAGTTTTTCTGGAATATCTGATGAAAAGATCGAAGTATTGAGAGACTGGTTATTGAAAGGTTTTTTAAAGAATTCATATTGACTCTTCCTGCATATTAGGTGGCCTTGATGCTTTGCTAGAGGCCAATCTTGGTCCATAAATATAAATACACTTATTGGGTAATTATATTTATTACCACTATAATGGAAACCTAATGGGTCACATAGAGTAAGATAATTTATTAGATTAAAATTGGGATTTAATTAAGTATGACTTAATTAAATTAAAGGTATAATGAGGGAACTTAATTGAATTAGCTCAGTTAAGTATTATTAAAACATAATTTAGACTTACGAAATGTAATTAAAGATGTCTTAATATGACAACAAAGATAAGAATATCTTATCCAGATAATGTCTATTTGTGACATGGTCTTAGGGATATTATTAAATAAAGCCAAATAATTGTATGTGAAAAATTAAATAATAATTTAATATATTTTACATAAAGTAAAATTTGTTTTACTTGGATTAGAAAATTTAATTATGAATTAAATTATCTAACATGTAAATTTGAGGGTTAGGCCAAAAGCCTTAATTATCAAGTCAAGAAAGTTTAGTAGTGAACTATTCCAAGTTGGGCTTGCTAATGGGCCTGATGCATGGAATAGCTATTTTTGCTATTCTATTAGGCTAAAATATTAATAAGTTACTATTAAGGCCCAATCTTAGACAAGCAAATTAAAATAGTTTTAATTGGGCTCTAAAAGACACTCCAAAGTGGGTCACCTTGTGGGTATGTTAGTAATAGGCTCAGTTGACCCATTAATCAAGCCTAACCTAGCCCAGAGTATATTCAAATACATTATTAAGGCTCTTTGGCTGATAAAAGAGAATAGTAGAAACCTTAAACATCAACCTTAGACTTCTCCAATGGGGTTTGGAGCAACTTTCTATTTTTCTTAGTTGTCTTTGTCCAATCTTACTTTTTTGAGTGTTCTTCAATCGTTCTTGACATAAGAAAGTAGAAAAATAGTTGTCTAGCATTGATAGATTAGTTTTTTCATAATAGCTGTGAAATTAGCCAAATTCCAAAATCCCTACTTCCCTTAGCCTTCTTTATGTTAATTAATATTCTAGGTTATCTTAATGTGTTTTTAATCACAATGAAGGTACAAAATTAGTTTTCTATTCTAGCAAAATCAATTATAATCAAGAATTATGCTTTTTGAATCCGTTCATTGGCATATGCAAAAAAAAAATTACTTTCTTACAAAGCTATTTTCTTTTCCTTTTAGTGCAATAAGTGAGGGAATTGTTCTAGGATCACTTCATATCTAAACCTATTGGCTATATACCTTTTGGTTAAGGTTTGAGAATCTTTTTAACTAGCAGCAAATAATCACCAGACCTCATAAAGGCTCCAAGAGACATCTGTGTTGATCACCATTAGAGGTAGAATATTTATACTGCTTTTGGCCTTAATAAGAAATCATAGTAATCAACTCATGGTGCATGCATGCAGGGATTGGCACATTTAAAGTTACAAGTCTTTGAGCAAATATGACTTTTATCAAAGCTATGTTTAAATTGCAGTCCAATCACAAGTACATCTCTCACTAAGATCCTAAGGAAATCTAGGTGTTTCTTTGTTTAATTCCGCTACGTACTTTTAACTTTGATTAAATTTTTATGTCTATATCAATATGCATGAGCTCAAGATTTCCTTTCATCTCATACTTCACCAAGTTCATAATCTGCATCAAATAGCATATATCAGCTTTAACTCCGTACATATTTTTTTAATTTCAAGCAAAAGTAAAAATTCAATTTTCAATTATAGCATAATGCCATATCTAAACTAATCCAATAACAAAACAAATAGTCCAAATTCTAAAACTACTAAATAAAAACTTATACATTACCTTTAACTCAAAATCACCACCAGAGAAACCAAAAAGCCTACAAATAGAAAAAGAAAAAAACACTGTTAGTATCTTATAATAAACCATTAAGAGAAGTAACACAATCAACTTTTTAAACTCCAATCTTCACCATAAATTATATATTATTTTAATATGTAAATCCCAAAACATGCCAAAAATATGAATAACAATAAGATAAAAACATTATTAGTACCTACATCCAAAAAGAAATCAAAAAGCTAAAAAAAACCCAAACAAAGTAATTATAAGAACAATACCTAAGGATCCCCAAAGAAAGCTTAAAGAATACTCATAATGAATACTTACAAAGTAAAGAAAGCAAAACAAACTAGCAATTGTATCAACAAAAAAATAGAACAAAAAAAACCCTTAAAAAAACAATTTTATTGAAGTCCTAATTACAAATTAATCCAGTATGGACATTCAACTCTAAGCATAGGTATAAAAGTCTAGAAATTACAATCTTAATTTCACATTGCATTCATGGTTATAACATAAAATTCACTGAAAGGAATGAATATTTAATTATAGTCCAAAATAATCTCAGTAAAAAAATCTCATAATTCATAACCTCTAAAAGCACGGGGATATCTGAGTCAAATAGATAAAAAAATATAATCAATATATTCAACTTCTAGCATTATTTATCTTTATGAATTCATACTTAAGTAAGTCTCAAAACATAATTGTATTTCCAAAAATAACATCCTGAAATCAGGCATTGATAAAATTTCAACATATTCACATGTCTAAAAAAAGTATTCAAAAATCCAAGTGTAGGTGAAGGAGTCAATTCATAATGTTTAAATTGCTATCCTTAACTCTAAGCAAAGGTGTGTGTGTGTATATATATATATATCAGTATGTTTGAATAGTCATTTTCAACCTAAGCATAGGTAAATGTCCTAACACGTATGTCCAAATAGACATCTTCAACCATTTTCTAAATCATATATTAAAGTCCACTTATACAGATTATATAATTACTTAATTTTATTATTGGTCAATTATATTAACTCCTTTGGTTCCAATCCACTGAGTCAAATTATGCCACTAAGTTTAACACAAGTCCAATGCATAGTTCCCTTTCCTTACCATCAATAATGAACAAAATCGATACGCAGATTAATCAAGTAAAAAAAGATAAAAAAATTTAAACATTAACTTTTATCTAACCCAAAAGCCTGAGAAAAAAGTAAGAAACTTTTATCCAAGCCAAAAGCTTATGAAAGAATCAATAAAATCTACCCTATAATGCAATCAACATAAAATATCAAGAAAAAAATCATAAAGTTTCAACCATACGCCAACATAAAAAATAAAGCATCGCTGTAACTTAATCTCAAACACAGAAACTATTAGCACACCTCAGTTATCCAACTTTAAAATAGCAATACAAACCTAAATATCACCATCCAACCAAAATCTCACCTACAAAATTAAAAACTAATGTGACACCAGAAACCCCAAACAATAGATCTTAAGTTCCCAACATGAAAGCTAGTCAGAACCCAAAGCCAAGGACAACACTCAAGGCTGTAAAATTTTAACCCAAAAAATAAAAAATATGCCTTAGTTCCTATTTATTCATCCATAAAAGGCTATAGCACAAACATAAACCAAAATCCTGCATATAAAACTAAAAGCTAATGCACCACTAGAAACCAAAAACAATAGGATCTTAAGTTATCAACATGAAAGCCAAACAAACAATCAACCAGTAAGTAAAATCCTTAACATGAAAACAAAACAAACTTACAAGTAAGAGGTAAAATCCCCAAGATGAAAAATAAACAAATTCTATAGTAGCAACCCAAACAAAACTAAAACATCATTCCAAAATCAACTTAATAAAACCACACTTAACTCACTACATAAACTATGCTTATTAGCTTACCTACATAAACTAAATATATCAGCTTGCAAAAAGCCCTAAAAAAGAAAAATCATCGAACCATTCATAACCAACCTATAAGTTCACCATCCATGAGATAACAATTTGTACATATCAAAACTAAAACCAAATTAAAAATAAAGAACATAATAAAAAACATAAAAGAACAAAAAAAAAAAGATATCATAATATAAACATCATAAAACCAAAAATGTAAAACACTAAAACTGAAACCAACGTTTGAACCAATGACAATTTCCCTAACAATCAGGCCTTTTTCTAAAGGCAACCAAAACCCACCAACAAAGAACACCCAAGGATCAACCAAATCATGATTCTAATACGTGGAAGATATGCAATAAAGACAGAAAAAACTTTTAGTCACATCCTCTTCCATTTCTTCCAAATCCAATGTAGAGGATCTGTAATAAATCTTTAATCTATATTTTGTTTTATATATATATATATTCTCAAAGAAAAAGAGTGTGAAAATAAGGGAAGCGAGCGAAGCAAATAAAAAGACAAAGAGTGCAGAAAATACAATGTTTTGATGGACTTTAAAATGAACAATTTAACCTTAAAATAAACCATTTAGATGTGTCTCTTAAATGAAAAGTAAGTGATGATGTGGTTGGTTGGTGGGTTTGCTATTGCTTCCCCTTTTATATTTTTGAATAAGAAAAGTAAAACCCTCAATTTTTTTTTTCATGGAAATAAGTTTATTATCTTTTATTTTTTAATAGAATTAAGTCCAATTCAAAAAGTAATTGGTGTTATATGGCACATCTAGCAAACACATGAAATATTATGTGGAAAATATAACACATGTAGAATAATGACATGGAACAAATGATAAGTCATCTTGGTCTTAGAGTAAAAAAGTTGGCTTGTTCTACACATGTGGCTTCCATGTTTGTCATATAAAAGGAATTAAAATAGGGAAAAAAGAAATAAAATAGGAAAAATCTAAAATCAACAATTTTGATTACACTAAACATACAAGTATAACATCATTCGACCAAATATACAAAACTAAATAAGCCTAAAATAAGCCATATACAACATCCTTACATGTACATATGCAGAACTAATTAAGCCATAAACTAAGTCATGAACCAACAATACAAAAAGGAAAAAGATAGCAGTTGGAATTGCTAGATAACAAATTAAAAAAAAAAAGAATTCATTATCAGTTTGCTTGGTAGAGTGAAAAATGGGAAGATAGTGCTAAGTGACAAACATTGCGACAATGAATTTTTTGTTACCAAATACAAATGGTGATGTAAACAATAGGTGAAACTAATAGGCAAATTTGTTGTAGTATGAGGGGAGGTGTGTAAATGGAAAGAAAATAAGTTTTAGGTTTTTGGTAAAAAAGAACAATAAGAGAAAAGAAAATAGAAGATACTTTCATTCTTCATTCCTATTAACAAAAAATAAATCAATACAAATCAAAAAGGAAAAAATGAAAAAATAAGAATGATAAGGATCGTAAGATAATATCCTTTTGTAACTGATAATCTTGTAACTGATAATATCCTATAGGAGTTATCTTCTAGGAATACAAATCATAACCCTCTATGAAACTAGTATAAATAAGGGTCAATCCATTGTATTCAGCATCAAGAAATAATAAATTCTTTTCTTTTCAATTGAGAGTAATTTCTCTCTTCTAATTTTTGAGCCATTTTTGGTGTAGTAACTGAGTTCCAGAGATAAGGAGTGCTTGAAAAAGAGCCTAAAGTTGACTTCAAAGTAGTCTGACAAGAGTGTCACTGTCACCTTTAAAATTCATAATTCCAGCCATTTTTTAGCTAAAAGGAG
>JBBYHK010341311.1:77255-94078 GCA_038382065.1 Adansonia grandidieri | reverse complement strand
GGTTAAGAAGATATTTCCAAGTCGGGAAAATATTTTAAGTCATGCGCACCCATAGATCCATGAGGATCCACCCTAGGGTACATTACGACACCATTCCACTTCCCACCCTCTTTCTTCTCATTTTATTCTCTATAGTGTGCTTTGTTGTTATCCTCCTAGGGCCAACTTAACCAGGTGTCATATTTCCATAAAACTTACTCCTAAAATAGACCTTGCTATATATCTTCCATTTTTCAATTTCTATATAGCTTAACTAAAATGAAAAGTTGCTTTCACACCATATATTTCTTCTTCTTTCTACTTGCTTTGGTCTTCTCTCAACTAGCTTCAAACTAGACTAGCATATTGATCAATATTTCTGAGCAGCTTGGCATCGTAAATTCACCCTGGCATGCTTCCAAGGACCCAAACCTTTGCCACTGGAAAGGAGAAGTTACTTACAATAACCCCCTTAACAACTCCATCATTTCTTTTTCTTTATCCGGCTTTGGTCTTTCTAATGCCACCTTTCTAGCCATTCTTTGCTAGATTCATTCTTTGTAGTCTCTTGACCTTTCCAATAACATTTTCACGTTAATCCGTATTGATTTTTTCAACACTTATGGAAGGATTGATGGGTTAAAGAGCTTGAACTTTAACAAAAAAAAGTTTCATGTTTCTTTGCCTACTTTTCAAAACTTTGTTGGATTAGAATCCTTGGATTTATCTTTCAATACCTTGCTTGGAAATATTGATACACAGTTGAATGATTTGAGTGCATGCAAAGTTATAAACATTGGTTTCAATCTTTTCCAAAGTTCTATTCCTAGCCACCTCAGAAAATTCAAGGCTTTGGAATGACTTGAGCTATTTGTGAATAATTTCACAGGTAAATACCTAGAGAGATTGGGACATATGTGAATTTGATCCTTATTGATCTTAGTAGGAATAAACTTACTAGAACTATTCCTGAATCCATTGGGAACCTTACCAGATTGCAGACCCTCATTCTATCTTCCAATCAGTTGAGTGGGCCAATCCCTTCAAGCCTTTTATGTATCCCAAACTTGCAGCGATTCTCAGTCAATCAGAATAAGTTTGCCGGTCCAGTTCCTAGTAATATCACGAAAGTTCTCAACATTTTAGACCTTAGTTATAATGAAATAACTGGGGGAATTCTGTCAGAGTTGTCGCTGTAACCAAACTTGCATATTGTGGATTTGCCTTATAACATGTTGGAAGTACCAACTAGACCTGGTAATTTTAGACACAATATGAAAATATGATACGTGTACAACATGTTTTAGTCATATATGGGTTTTATATAATCGTGTTTTATGTCATACTAGTGTAGACACGTTTATGATACCAAATTTTCATATCATAAACGTGTAAAACACTCATAACATATGTAAGACACAGTTAAGACACAGTTAATTAATCGTGTCACATTTATCTATTTACACGATTAATTTATCATGTGGTAAATATATAAGCGTATCTATCATATCTGTTAGCATCTTTAACATGTCATAAACGAGTAAACATGTTTAAATTAATAAATTTACACATAAAACACATTAATTTTCAATATAATTATATAATATATAACCTGTAAATATTATTTTATACTTTTAATTAAAAAACTTATTTAATATATAAAAATTACTTTAAGCATTTAATCAATATACATTTTACTTTTGTTATTAGTAATAATATCATTGTTAAGATAAAGGTTAAATATAACCAACATGATTTATTCATACAATTTTTAATGTATTATGATTATAATTGATAAATAATTAACTAAAAGTAATATAATATAAATATAAGAATAATATATCATCACCTTATAAACTAGTTAAAGTATAGGCTCAATCTTATTAATTAATAGTAAAATAGGTTTCATAATTTAAATCTCATATTAAATTATTAGGATGATTATACATTTGTAGTAAATTACTAACTGATTATTATTAGTAGTAAAAAGTAAATTAGTAATTGAAAAATAGGAAGTACTAATTAATGTTAATAAGATACTATATTAATTTTAATAAATTTTTTATATAATTTAAAATAATGACTCTTAATGGTGTGAATTATAATTTGTGATTTGTGAGGAGACAGTTAAAAAATAAAATAGTTTGAAAATGAAGGAAAAATAAAGTTGATTGGTAGATTGGTTGAAAATATTCGTGTAATTTGTGTCCTAATCGTGTTTTCATATAATTCGTGTCTTGATCTTGTTTTTGTGTTATTTGTGTTGTTATCGTGTTGTATTGTACTAGATATAAACAGATCAATTTTAATCGTATAATGATCATGTCGTGTCATGTGTAACATAAATAGAAACCGTATCATATTCCTATTTTAAAATTTGATACGATTAATTAATCGTGTCATTTTCATGTATCAAATAATTGTATCATGTTAAAAATGAGACAAGACATGAAATATGACACGATGATATGAATTGTCAGATCTAGGACCAACACCTGAAAGCGTATTTCAAAGTTTGGTGAGATTGAGGTTGGGTAGCAATTTTTTCAATGGATCAATCTCTTCTGCAAGATTTGCGTCGCTTCAGAATTTGATCTATTTGGAGTTGGATAAGAACAGCTTTTCTGGAATGATCCCTCCTGAAATAGGTTCTTGCCCAAATTCTGCATTGTTGAACTTGGCTTAGAACAAGCTAAGTGGAACATTGCTGGTGGAGTCTGTTAATCTTACAGATCTTCAGGTTCTGAAACTTCAACACAGCAAGCTTGGTGGTGAAATCCCAAGTAAGATCGGACAAGTAACTATGTTATCCATACTTAATATCAGCTGGAATTCACTAAATGGCGCCATACCTTCTTCGATTTCAAATTGTGGAAAGCTACTTAACCTAAATTTGCAACGCAACGATCTCAGTGGTTTTATACCTGACAACATCCGTAACCTGAATTCGCTGCTAGAACTCCAGCTCAGAGAAAATAGGCTGAGTGGTAGGATTCCCGATATGTCACCCAAGTTACAGATTTCTTTGTATCTCAGTACCAACCTCTTCGAAGGATCTATTCCAAGGACTCTTTCTGGATTGTCTACTTTGGAAGTTTTGGATCTCTCTAACAACAAATTCTCAGGTGAAATTCCTGATTTCTTGGTTGGCTTGTCTTCACTGACACAGCTAATACTTTCCAATAATTAGCTGTATGGAGTTGTTCCTAAGTTCAGTCAACATGTTACTGTCAATACAAGTGGGAATCCGGGAGTTACTGTAGTAAAAAACTCTCCAATGTCAACTAAAAAGAGAAAGTCCATTGCTGTGACAATTATTATTACACTTTTAGCTGCTGTTCTTAGTACAGTAGTGGTTGCGATTATCTTTCTGTTGATCTCAAGATGCTTTTACAAGGTTAAAGACGAGCAACTACAATCATGGGAGGTTCTTTCTCCTCCTCAAGTTGTTCAAGGAAACTTGTTAACAGCAAATGCAATCCACAGATCTAATATTGATTTCACCAAAGCCATGGAAGTGGTTGCCAATCCGCTACAGTTGTGCTGAAAACCAGGTTTTCCACCTCTTATAAAGCTATCATGCCATCAGGAGCAAGTTATTACGTCAAGAAGCTTAACTAGAGTGACAAGATATTCCAATTGGGCAGCCATGAAAATTTTGAACAAGAGCTAGAATTATTGGGGAGACTAAGCAATTCAAACGCCACGATGCCTTTGGCCTATGTATTGACAGTTGATAGTACGTATCTTTTCTATGAATTTGCTCCTAAGGGTACCCTCTATGATATTCTTCATGGAAGCTTAAATATTCACTGGATTGGGCAAGTCATTAAAGTGTAGCAATTGGAGTAGCTCAAGGTTTAGCTTTTTTGCATGGATGCAGTTCAAGTCCAATTCTCCTCCTCAACCTTTCAAGCAGAAGCATCGTGCCTAGGTCTTTAAAAGAGCCACAGGTTGGAGACATTAAGCTGTGTATAGTATGATGCTTCCAAGAGCACAGGAAGCCTTTGCACAATTGCTGGTTCTGTAGGATATATTTCTCCAGGTAAGAATTCTGACATGAAATGAAATGCATGATTTTATTACATTCAAAAATTTCTGCTTACGTACCATTTAGTCTGAAACCTTTGTTATTCTCTTATTTACGGTGGTTCTGCAGAGTAAGCTTATACAATGAAGGTAACAATGGCCGGGAATGTTTACAGCTTTGGAGTAATACTGCTGGAGTTGCTGACAGGAAAAGCAGCAATTAATGAGGGAACTGAGTTAGCCAAGTGGGTATTAAGTAACTCAGAGAGGGCAGATAAGGGGGTGGTCACATCCTTGATTCTAACATCCGTAGAACATAACAAGTAGTGAGAAACCAGATGTTAGGTGTGTTGAAAGTTGCTATTGCTTGTGTTAGTGTTAGACGAAAAGCAAGGCCAAAAATGAAAGTGTCCTAGGGATGATCCTGAATGTAACATAAAATCATCAGCGGCTACATATAACTCCACCACCGCCTTTATATTTTTGTTTAATTACCGAGTTTGTTTGTTTGTTTCATACAAATTACGGTAATAGATAGAAAAGAAAAACAGTATTAGGCAACCTGCTTGTAGAAATGGTTAGATTTGAATGCATTCTCATATGTAATATACATAATCAAATTTTGTGTTCTGTAAAATACCAGTGCCTTTGTAAAATTGAGTTATAATGAGGCCTATAAGTCAAATGGCCAAAAAGCAAAAGTCAAGCTTCTGTTCTATTCTTTTTTTCCTTGAAAATACCAGCAGGTAACTTTTCCAGTTTTATTTATACACGAGGCTTAATAATTCCCATTTTAGATGAAGCCCAAGTCTATCAAATCATAAATTATCTTAGATAAAGTCCATGGCTATCACTGAACATTTTTTTTTATAATGGAGATTGCAATAGCAAGGAGATAGAAGAAAAAAATTATAGATTTTAAAATTTAAATTTTAACTTACTAAGAAACCACTTATTAAGGGTAACAATATAAATCAACTAAACTAAGTTCCATGTATGAACATAATTTATTGTTGTGACTTTGTAGCTTCAGAACTTTAATCGGTGTATACATCAAAGATAGTGATAAAATAGAAAACAAAGAGAAATTTTATTTATACAATAAGAAGTTACATCCAAAATTAAAATGTAATTGACAGCATGAATTGGTGATGAGAATGGTTAATGGCAATACTCAAATTAACATTAAGAAAAAAAAGAGGTTGAACTGAAAAGAAATAAAACCCCATAAAGTTGAATAACAATTGATCTGGGAAATTTTGGTCTTGCTCTCCACAAAGAAACACTTATAGTTGTATCTCAAGTATATTCCAAGATCAAATATAAGTGATTTGAAAAACATGAACCTTGGGAGCATGCTACTACAAAGCATGAGGACATCACCGTGCGAAACGAACCTTGGACTAGAAGGTAAAATCTTTAGGATCCTCAACAATCTTAGCCAGGGTTTGCAAAAATGAAACTAGATTAGCACCATAGATGACACAGTGATTTGTTGTAACATTTACTTGCAAAATGTTAAAGTAATCGTAAGTGCTGACTAGCTATTCAAACACAATCGTCCTACAAAAGAACAAAACAAAGATATATATATATATATATGTTCCTCTTTTGTTATACATCAAGGCAGCTTATCATTATAAACAAAAAAATCTTCATTACCTGCATGTGGTTCTTGATGCCAATACGGCCATCCTTGCTAGCCATGACAGTAGGCTGAGAATCTCCAACTGCCATAATTGCTCCCTGTACACCCACATGATTAATATCACACAAATTCACTAGCTGTATTCAATTCAATCCAGCAGATCTTACTTGTTCTCGGGACTCAGGCATAGCATAACACAAAGGAGAAAATATTAATAATTAAGAAATGAACTTACAGTTCCAGGTGGCAAAATGGCATCAAAACCGATCCACGCCAAACATTCCAAGGTTAGGCAGATTGAAAGTACCTACAAAAGAGGCAAACAACATCAGCAATTAAATATAAAAATAAATAAATAAATAATTAGCTTAGGGAAAGGCCTTTGCCATTTTGAAAGGATATTAGGCAGAAACTATATATTAACGATGATTTCATAAAGAATTAAAATATAAGCCAACTAAGCTCAGATGGCATGCACGCTGGTCGAACTACTAGAGGATGAGGGTTCAAGTGTACTTAGGCATGTAATGTCCTCCTCAAGTGAGTTATGTAGATACGGCTGAAAGGCTAAGGGTAAATTAATGATTTCCAAAAAAAAAAACTTTTTATAAAATTTTCAGTAGCCATAGACCTTATATTGCAGTATTTATTTATCAACTACGCAATTACTTACAATTATTGGATTACCATTAAATAATACAATTCAAAATTGTGTAAGATTTATCAACTACCATGTAAAGCCTGCATTTATAAGTGGAGAATCCTTACATAACTTTTTATTGGATAATTATAGGACTGTAATAAAAAAATTTATAGGTAAAATGCTTCAGATCAACCAAAAGGAAACAAAAGAAAATTGTAATCGTTTATGAGAAGCTACATCTTATGACTTCTACGTATTTTAAATTAAAATAATCAGTCACTACATGCAGATCTAGAAAAGAATTTATAGTCCTAGCATTAACATGCCTTGGATTTTTTCAGCCTTTTTATTGGTGACGCTAGACGAGATCATGTTTATTGTAGGAAATAAGCTTCATTACTTTAAATATTTTAATGGATTCAATTGTTTCTAGAATTTAGGTTTACATTTGGTATTTATATTAGGTTAGATCCAACTTCTAACCAACAGGATAAAGTCAAAATAACCAAGTAGCTAAGCAACAAACCAAGCAAAATATAGTGAGCGAAAAGCAAATAAATCAACTAGTCATTAAAATGAATAAAAATAGAGAGGGATACCAAATTTACGAGAAAAAATTGGGTAAAAATTATTGGAAAGCATTGATTGTTGGAATTTTTAGGGAAATAACTGCTAATTTTATGAGGAAATAAATTTTATTTTGTCCTAATTTGTTCACTAATTATAAGGGAGAAATATTCTATTTTTAATTGTTTTCTAGGTTTATAAAGTTGACTTGATTCTTTTAGCTTATAAAAGCCCTCTTATATGCATACTAGATAGGAAATACAATTTTTTCTTTTTCTTCAATATGCCATCAAAGCAACGGGAAAAGCCCACATTGACTTTTTATCTAATAAATGCACCTCTTCCAAAAGTCAAGGTTTGTTGCAAGTATTAGCTCTAGAACTACTACGGTTATCCAAGTAGCAAAAAAATAACTCTTTTACATGGAGACCTTAAAGAGGAAATTCACATGGAAGTTCCTCCAAGATTTAGTAAAGATAGAAATGGCATGGTGTGTCAGCTAAAGAAAGCATCCAAGAGCATGATTTGGATGGTTTGCAAAGGTCATGCCAGCTTTGAAGCATAATTAGAGTCAAGGGGATCACACCTTTTTCTAAAGCACTCTACATCAAGAGGAGTTACTGAACTCATTGTGTACATTGATGATATTATTGTTATTGGTAACAAAAAGATCTTAAGGCCAGTGAAAGAGTTAAAAATGAAGGATTTTGGCAAGCTAAAATACTTTTAGGGTTTTTAAGAGGCTTAATCTAAAAGGGGAACCTATATCTCACAATAGAAGTAAGTGATGGAGTTACTTATGGAAATAGGGAAGACGGGTTATAGACCTGTAGAGATGCCTATTTATTAGAATCACAAGTTGGTACATGCAACTAAACATGAGTATGTGGATAAGGGGATGTATCAAAGTCTAGTTAAAAGGTTGATTTATCTATCAAACATTAGACCCAACATATCATATGTAGTAAGTGTAGTAATTCAATTTAAGCATGATCTTGAAAGAAGTTTATCTCTAGGCAATATATCAAATATTACGGTATTCAAAGAACAACTTAGGTGCAGAAGTTCTATTCAAAAAAGGTTACAGTCTGTGTTTGGTAGCATATAAGGATGCAAACTATGCAGGTTCAATCATAGATAGAAAATTAACTTTTAGTCATTGCATTGTTTGGATAAATTCGGTTACTTAGAGAAAAGCAACCAACAGTGGCAAAATCGAGTGCAAAAGCAGGGGTTTGAGCCATAGCTTGGAGTGTGTTAATTATGGCTAAAATTTTTATCAACAATTTAAAGATTACAATAGAAAGTCTAATGAAGTTACATTGTGGCAATAAGTTAGTTATCAACATTGCATATAATCCAGTGTTACACTACCATATAAAGCATGTGGAAGTAGATCGACACTTCATAAAAGAAAAGATTTAGAGGGGGATGATATGTAGACCTTATGTTTCTAATGGAATTATAGGATGTGTATACTTTGAGAGTCTAAAGAAGATATGCACACCTTGAGAGTGAGCTAACATGTATACACCTTATGTAAGCAATCACACAAAGCAAGAAACCTAGACTTTTGGAGAGAATTATAGAATCTTAAAGTAAGAGCAACAAGCTGACAAGAATTAGAAAAAGGTAGATGATGAGAACATTGTCATAGTTGCAACATGGCTAGGTGATGATTTAGTTACAACTATTTGCCCAAATGATGATTATGCTCCTATTGAGGATCTGAATGCTGATTCGATTATTGATTTGGTAGCCTCGTATGATTCTGTTCCTAGCAGAGAGCTCTTCGCATCCTATACAAAAATTGCCTTATGTAAGAGCTACACTTTCTATGAAGAAGTTGACTCATACGGGAGTTTTCCATTTCTTATAAAGTTGACTTAGGCATTACAAAGATGGAAATCAAAGAAAACCTTGCATGGATGCAACTTCCTTAGTCATTTGATTACCGACATAGCATAATCTTAGCCACATAGGAAACAAAAGATAATGTTCATCACTCTAGTTGAAGTAAGGCTAGACACACATAACCCATGTGCCCAGCACAACTTATATATATATATATAAATGTTTAGAGAGTAGTTTATAAACACTTATGCTATTTTTAGTGTCTAGTATTTTGGAGGTAGGCTAACTAATTGAGGTTTTATAAGGACTATAATGCTCAAAATGAATATTGAGTATTGAGATTTCTTATTGGTTCTATATTTTTCTTTGTCAATTTCCTTTATTTCTCTTCTAATTTTTTGCTTCTTACTCCTTTTACTTGTCTTCTTCCTTATCTCTATTTTCCCTTTCTCATTATTCATCAATTTAAGATTGGACAAATGATATATCTTACATTAGAGACAAATGAAAGAAAGAATTACTTTGATATCAGTTGTATAGCAACAAATAATCAAACTTCAATGTTTAGACTTGTAAATTAAAGTGACAATTATGCTATTCCAAAAGAAGCCAGGAAGCAAAAACCCAAAAAAGAGAAACATTGTATATTAGTGGTCTACATGCTAGTTCTTTAGTATGAACATTAATAAAGATGTTATGGTTTCATAAATTCTTAAGTTCACATTTGAATTAAAGTTTCAAAGAAGGTTCAAAACATTCTTAGTTACATGCATGGAAAATTTTAAGACCCTAGCAAATTGTTGCATTAAATTATTTAGATATTAAACTGCCCAGCATAAAGGGTTCATAAATTCCCATCAATAAGCACTTTCTGCAATCTCTTCATAATTTTTACAAATATAATCATCCAAGTAAGACCTCATAATTTGACAAACATTTTTCACTTATTCTTCTACTTCTTATCTAATATTTCTAATAACCAAATACAAACTTCTTCCTCCACAATTTCATCAAATATAAGAATTTCAAATCAACATATAGATACACAAACAGCATGACACCAAAACAATTCTAGCATAAGTCCATAAAGATTGCTATCTATATCATCAAGCTCAAATAGTGATGAGAATAATGACATAAATAAGGTACCTGTATTATACTCATGGGGTTGTATTTGCTTGGCCCGTGTCTTATCAACCAACTTTTTCCAATTTCTTAACAATATATAAATGTCAACCTGAAATGCAATGAAATAAAGTCCTTACAACATTTTTATAGCTATATATAATATTGGCAGCCAAAAGTTGAATAACAAGAACTTTCTCAGCATCTTGCAGAACTGGTGTAATCAACCCACTGTCTATAGCTATAGCAACAACAATATTGACACTACTATTATATATAAAGTTGTTGCCATCCCTATAGCAAGAATTATAGGATGTTGAACCAATGCACGAGCGATTTCCTTTGCAAGCAATGCTATCATTGTTACACGCTTGGACTTGATCTAAACAAAATGAACATATATTATATCAACCAACATTCTCAAACAAACGATAAGAAAACTCAACATTTACTATAGAAGAGTATCACCCATCTACCTTATATGGATGATTTTAGAATATTAACATCTTTTTAGCAAAATGTCTCAGGAAAATTCTAAAGATCCTAACCTAGAAGCATTTTCTTTATTTAAGTTTTTTGGTGGCATATTTTTCCTATCAGCCAATCATAAGAAATGATGAAATGGAAAACCACTTAAAATTTGCAATTATAACCATATATAGGTTAACCAATCTTATAGCAGAAGCTAGTTTCTTAATAGGGAGCACCAAGCTTCCTTAAAATGCATGAAAATTTATTGAATAGCTAAAATGTAATCTTTTTTCATATGACATAATCAATTAATGAAGCCTTTTAAGAATTCACCAATTTGCATAAGATGCACTTATGTATACTATCTATTACATCATTAATTTATAAAAAGATTAAGAAGTAAAGAAACAAAATATGATATCATGTTAAAACATCTTAGTAAAACCATCTTTAACTTTTTGTACAAGGAATTAATTGCATTTATGGTGATGCTATCCCTACTCTGGAAGTAGGCATGGACCAACTCTCAACCATATTCCTACTCACAGCACCTCGTATCATAGTAAAAGGAACAACTGTTCCCAATTCAATCCTAAGAGACAAATATGATATCATGTTAAAACATCTTAGTAAAACCATCTTTACCTTTTTGTACAAGGAATCAATTGCATTTATGGTGATGCTATCCCTACTCTGAAAGTAGGCATGGACCAACTCTCAACCATATTCCTACTCACAGCACCTCGTATCATAGTAAAAGGAACAACTGTTCCTAATTCAATCCTAGGAGACAACAAAGTTGGCTTTTTTGTAAAAGCAAGCAGTGATCGATGCTCAGAAGCAGTCACTACACCTGCACTTGCTACCTTAATGTCCTTAGCTACAGTCCTCCCAATGGGTCTAGTCCTAACAACGTTCCCAAATCCACCTTTAATTCCTTTATTAATTTTTTGGCCTATGGCAAGGCCACTATCCTCTTTCATTTCTCTGAAACCAGATGCACTATTGACCTTATAACTGCAGTCATTGTGCTTGAAATTGTAGGAGCAATAAGAATAGCCATTGGAATATATGGTGCTGCCTCTTCCTTTTGCTTTAGTTTTTCTTCTACTACCTAACATTGCTACTAGAAGAAGATTGTAATTTGGCTTTAGCTCTAATGATCTCATTTCTTGTCTTAGCCAAGAGGGTGATAGTAAAGCTAACAGGAGTAACCCCACCTTTTTCCACCATTATGGTGGCGAGGAATCACTCATGGAAACTCTTGATGTACATGTTAGCCTTGTTCGATTCCACAACAACAATATTCTCTCCTTTTGATAGCTTGTCCCCTTTCAACTTCATCCAAGACATAATTTTACCTTTCATCATTATTGCGCTTAGTGCTGGCATAAACATCTCTCCGATCTTCACCTTAACTTGAAGGGCTTGAGACTTCCCTCTAGAACAAGAAATAGGGGTCCAGCAAATGGATAAAGTAGAGGGAAGGAAAGAAGTTTGTAGAATATAAGCCATTGCTACAAAAGAAAGCTATATTTTAAATAAAAAAAATGTCTCAAAAGAACTGGCTTTTGCTATTAGGAAATAAAAAAGAGGAAAAGGGAGAAAATTGTGGGAATTTGAAGGAGTTATGGTTATTGTTATTGTTAACTGAGTTATGTTGGTGATGGAGTCGTGGAATTTCTCGAAAGAAATGAAAAAGGATAGAGCAATCAACCAATTTAAAGGTGGCAGTGATGATGACTCGCGTGTGCTATTTTCTTTCTTTTCAAAATATGAAAAATATAGCCTTTATTCATATTTATTATTAAATATTAGGAAACAGTAAACTTGGTATTGGTATATGGGATCAAATTTTAAAATTTTACATGATATTGGTCGCTTCATGAATATAGTGCTTTCTTGTTGAATTAAAATGGTGAAATTATATTTTCTTACATTGTCATTATAAAAACTATTTATATAAAGGCATGATTTCATTAGATATTGGTGCATGAAAAAGGGGAGAAATTTCTAAGGTTACTATTTTTTTTAAAAGCTTCTCCGACAAATAAGAAAGCTTGAAAATTTTAGCTAGTTCATGAAGAATTAGATTATTAAACTTTTTATTTTTCTTTGTTGATCTTTATTTCTTTTTCTCTCTTTATTTGATTTACAACACGTTATCAGTACAAAGTTCTACCAAATTGATAATCTAAGGTACAAATTTTTTTCACTTCTAGCTCATATATAAATTAAAGGTTCTTTTCTCTTATTTTTATTCATCCATGATGTTAAAACATACGCAAATTTAAACTCCTTAAAAGGTTAAAATTTTTACTATGTTGAACCTCCTAAAAAAATGATAATTTTATACTTAATCTCCTAAGGAAATTATATATACCTCTAGAAGAGGTTAGAAATTTGTGTTGATTAATATTCTAAAGAAGTTTTTTTTGTTCTTACCTGAAGATGACAAATTTATATTATTTTTGTCTCCTGAAGAACATTAATGTATATGATTATATCAGTCTCATGAAGAGGCATAATTTTTGAAGCACAAATTTTATACAATTTATATGACATTACTATTCACAATGAGAATATGAAAAAGTGTGAATTTTTTATGTTTATAATTTCTACCAATTATTATCTAGTTTCTTTTAGGTAAAGTATCACGCTTTATTATGTATTGCTATATTTATTAATGTCATGATTTATGTTTTTGGTAAATTCATATAATTATATTTTAATTTTTTTATTTATTAGTTCCACGATGTCGAACCATACAAAGCTTGAGATTGTTGCCTTTGGTATATTGGGTAAAAACTATTTGCCATGAATCTTGGCATAACAATCAAATAAGGATTTGATTCATCCTTGCAGGATCGAGCTCAACCAATGATATTCTTTCGTCACCATCTCTATCAAGGATTAAAAGTCGAATATCTTAGGGTAAATGATCCTTATATCCTTCGACAAAATTTTAAAGAAAAACATGACCATTATAAGACAATAATTCTTCCAAAAGCTCACTCTAAATGGATTAGCTATAAATACAAAATTTTAAAATAATAGACGAGTATGATTTTGGAATATTTAGAATTACTACTTAGTTAAAGTTATGCGGAGAAAATATTGATCAGGAAGACATGATGAAAAGAAAAACTTATTCTACTTTCATGCTTCAATATGCTTGTGTGTCAGTAATACTATAAACATGGATTTGAAAAATATTATGAATTGATTTCATCTCTTTTCATTGTTGAACAAAATAATGAACTTTTGATAAAAAGCCTTCAATCATGACAAACTAGTTTAAAGCCATTTCGTAAAGTGAATGCTATATCATATGGTTATTATGGTCACGGTCGCAGAGGTAGTCATGGCTGTATTCATAGCCATGGCCATGATGGACATCATGGTGGTCATAAATAACTTAAATTTTAAGAGATCAAAAGATAATGAAGATAAACATGGAAACGACAGTTTTAATGTGATTATTATAGATATGGTATGAAAGATTATTAGTCGCGTTCCTGTCGTACATCCAAACATTTTGTTAATCTTTATCAAGCCTCATTGAAAGAAAAATAAGAAACGGTGCAAACGCATAAATAAATTTTGTTAAACAATATACTCCAACTAGTACCCCACATCTTGATGTTTCTGATTTCTTTAAGAATGTTGATGGGAAAATTAATCATTTGACTAGGGATTAAAATGTTTATCTCGGCTAATTTTTTAAAATCTATCATATTTATTTTATTAGCTGTTCTTCAAAAATTTAGTTTTAATTTCATATTATTTTAATGTAATACATTTCTTTACATGTTCATAGATAACATTATATTGCACATAAATAATTTTAACAATTTTTTCCTACTTATAGTTCTTATATGCATTTTTACTTGTTTATCTTGAAGAAATATGGATATATTAATTTAATACTGAAGATTTATCTCTACCAAAAAATGCAACAAGACACCGTTTTCAAAGAATACAACGTAGTTTCTTAGTTAAAATTAGTAGAAGTAAAAGTCAATACTGTTAGTGTAAGCCCTACAAGCCAATTAGTCTAGCTTGTAAGGCACTAGCGTTTAGTGATTTCGTATAAATGAAGATTATTTTTTATTAATGTTAATGAGGTGTTTCTTTATCCTTAAGAAACTATTTGATAATTGCTATGCATATCTTATGTAGATAAAGCCAATGATACACACTAGTGTTACAAAACCACTATAATAACTTACAATATGAGATCCTTATGCATCAAAGTTGTGCTTTTAAAAATGTTCTTGGTCATTATATTGTCAAGATAGGCAATAATCATGCACAAAGATTGGCATATGTTAAGCCTCCATGCATTTGATGCATGTAAGTCTGATCTCTTAAATTAAATCTTGGAGATACTTGGGGATAAAAATATAAGTGTTTGTTAAGTACAACAAGTTGACTAGATATGACTTGCTATGAGAGTTCTATTTGTTATTTCACTCAAGTATCTATGGAAATATCATCATGTTTTAGTATTGTCAGTGATTCTTGGACTTATGAAACAAGTTATCTTGTATGTGGAGTCTCATAGTTAGAGATCATCATAAACGAGTTGACAAAAGATGGATGCCTATAGTAGGGTGATTTTGGGTATAACATAAAGCATACTGAAGGTAGATGAGTGGTCCAGAGAGGATTCATCACCCTAAATGATAGAAAGGGAGATATCTCACATATGCCTAGCTCCTATTAACTCAAAATCATTTGCCAAAACCATACTAACTATGGAGTTAACACATAAGGGTTGCAAACTAATATGGAAAGAGTTAAAAGTAGACACTGAACTATGCTCTTTCTATTTTTAGGATATATGATCAAAGGATTAAATTACAATTAGATGCTATACATTAAAAGGCTCGTTAAAGCTAAATTAACACTCCCTGTATGTTGGGTGGCAATGGCACATTGCTGGATGCCAATCTAGGTCTATTAATATAAATATTCTTAATTGTTTAATTTATATTTATTGCCAATATGATAAGGCCTAATGGGTCATACATATAAGGGTGATTAGTAAAAATTAAAATGAAGCTAGGCACTTGATAAAAATAAAAGTTACTTAAACCCAATTTGAATGGCTCATGTGGGCCAGGAACTAAAGTGCAAAGTAAACAAAAGTTGGAAAGAACTTGCCCTAGGTATTTAAACCTAATTTATCATCTCTTATAGATATGGTAGACTTATTTTTGTGCCTTTCTAATCCCTTACAAGGTGAAATTATGACATCCCTAACATCCCTAAAGGGGTTTTGTGATTTCAGTATTGTGTTGTAGAAAATTATTTTTTTTCAATTGTTTTGATTGACAATCATTGAAGATCAAAGGCCAAGGGAAGCTTTTGAAACCTAAGCTGGTAGTATGGCTCTCAGCAAACAAAGTGTTTCCCTTTTGAAGGTTTTTCAAATCTTTTGTGTGGATTACCATTAGAGGCTGACACTTGGACAGCTTTGACTTGTGATGACCGGCTCAATGCATAAGAGTTTATGGTTATGGAACTTTTCTGAGATGTTTCTAGGCTTAGGTATGATAACTCATGATTCGTTATACATGTTCTTGATTTGAAAGATTGATCAGAAACATGCAAGACGATTCGGTTTAAGAAGTCTCAGTATTGTTTGTTTATCATGTTTTCTGCTGCTATTCATTTAATATGATTAAATATTTTATAATTTGTTCAATCGTGAACCCAAGACTTCCTACAAATACCATATTTGGAATTTCAAATATAATTAAGGGTTTAGAAAAAGTTTTCTTTATGCCCCTTAAAGGAACAAAATTATCAATAAGAGATGTTTATATTCTAATCAGTCATAGAGAAAATCTACTAAGTTTTAGATATATAAGACATAATGGTCATCATATTAAGACCAACAAATGAATGTCAAAGAATTTTTATGTATAACATCGCATATCTCACATAAAAAGCATATAATCGAAAAATTGCCTACATTATCTTCTAGATTATATTATATTTATATCAATCCTATAGAATCCAATATTGTGGCTAACCAGAGCTTATCCAACCTAAAAACTTTTATTCTTTGGCATGATCACTTGGGTCCTTTGGGTGTAGTAATGATGAGAAAAATTATTGAAAATGACATTCACTGAAGAACTTGAAGATTCTTTTACCAAATGAATTTTTTTGTGCTGCTTGTCCTCAAGGTAAACTGATTACTAGGTCTTCATCATCAAAAATTGAAATTGAATCTCTTTTAGTTTTAGAATGAAGTCATGGAGATATAAGTGGGTCTATTTTTCCATTATATGGGTCATTTCAATTTTTTATGGAATTCATAGATGCCTTAACTTGTTGGTCATATGTTTATTTGTGATCTACAAGAAATGTTGGATTTACAAGACTACTTGCACAAATAATCCAATCTAGAGCACAATTTTTAAATTATACAATTAAGAAAAAAATTTTTAATAATGCAAGAGAATTTACATCATACCCTTTTATTAATTATTG
>JBBYHK010341311.1:61848-77155 GCA_038382065.1 Adansonia grandidieri | reverse complement strand
TTTTTAAATTATACAATTAAGAAAAAAATTTTTAATAATGCAAGAGAATTTACATCATACCCTTTTATTAATTATTGTATTTAATGATTATTGCATGTTAATTGAAATTATTGCTAAATATCTTGTAGCCTATATGCATACACAAAATGGTTGAATCTTTAATTAAATGCTTACAGTTAATTGTTAGACCATTACTTATGAAAACGAAGTTGCTTAGTTTTTCTTGGTACATGCTATATTATATGTTGTGACACTTATTCGAGTTAGGCTAATTGCTTATCATTAATACTCTCCATTATAATTAGTTTTTTATCAAGAACCAAATATATACAATTTAAAAATCTTTGGTTATGTAGTATATTTTTCAATTGCTCCAACACTATGCACAGAAATGGGTTCACAAAAAAGATTAGGAATTCATGTTGGATTTAAATCTTCATTAATTACAATATACCTCGAACAGTTGATTTGAGATGTCTTTACAACATGTTTTACTGATTATCAATTTGTTGAAACAATGTCTCCAAGACTAAAAAAAAGCAAAGGCTAAAAAAATAAGAAATATTATGGAATGGATCATCTATAACTCATTTTAATCCTTGCAGTAATCAATGTGAAGTAGAAGTTCAAAAAATTACATTTGCAAAATGTTGCAATCAATTGCTAGATGCATTTATTAATGCTAAGAAAGTAACTAAATCACATATACCCGCTTTGAATGTTCCTACTTGATTTTATGTTCCAAAAGAACAATCTTATAAAACTTTAACAAATATGTCAAATGCATGCTTGAAGCATGATAGACTTATCGGTTCTAACTACAAAATAAGCATGTTCATAGGCTTTATAATTTTTAATAATTTTATAGAGATTATTCAAAATATAAATAAAGAAACAATTCTAGAAGAATGTCAAGTACCTAAAAATAATGAAAATGAAGAGGTCAGAATTAGTTATGTTACTACAAGAAAAGTATAGAACCAAAATAAAATTATTATCGATCAAATATTTATAAATGCAATAGCTACTTATTTCATAAAAGAAAGCGAGGATCTTGAACCAAAATCTATTCAAGAATGTTGACAAAGAAATGATTGGTTGAAATGAAAAAAATTCAATTCAAATTGAATTAAATTCACTTGCAAATTATGAAATTTTTGGACCTATAGTTCAAACACCTAAAAATGGAAGACCTTTTGGTTAGAAATGGGTCTTTGTATGAAATGTAATGAAAACAATGAGATTATTAGATATAAAGCAAGACATGAAGCATAAAGTTTTTCTAGGGATTGGAGATTGATTATGAGGAAACATATTCTGTTACGGCATATGCAATTGCACTTAGATTTTTAATAAGTCTTGTAATTTCTAAAGTGTTCATACGCATATTATGCATGTTGTAACAACCTATTTATATGGATCACTTCATAGTATTTATTGAAAATACCTAAGGGATTGAAAATTCTTAAATCATAAAACTCAAAGCCTTGAGAAATGTATTACTTAAATTATAAAGATCTTTACATGGGTTGAAACAATTTAGTTAAATATGGTACAAGCTTTTTAGTACATATCTTCTTAAGGTAAGATGTGTAAAAAATCTAGACTAGTTATGTATTTGAATTAAGAAATTAAATATGAGAATCGTTATTCATCTCTATTGGTGGATGTACTTTTATTACAAAGAAAATGGTGGAAGGAAAAGCTTTTCCTCAAAAACCAAAGCATCAATATCAAATATCCTAATGAGGCTAATGTGTTTATGGTGCCTAATAAAAAAATGACAATTATTACAAGAATCAATGTTTGTTTTTTTTGACAAATGAACTCTAAGTTAAAGGAAAATGGTGGAAAGAAAACCTTTTCTCGAGAAATGTAAGCATCACTATCCTATATCCTAATAAGAAGAATTTGTTTACAATGCACAATCATAAAAAGAATGAGTGTTATTACAAGAATCAATGTTCATCTCTTTTAATAGGCAAACTTTGATTTTATGGAAAATGGTAGATGGAAAAGCTTTTCTCGTGAAACCAAAGAATCAATTAAATGTATCCCAATGAGGAAAATATGTTTATGTTGCCTATCACAAAAAAATAGAGATTATTACAAGAATCTACATTCATCTTTTTAGACAGATGAACTTTGATTCTAAGAAAAATGGTGGAAACAAAAGCTTTTCTTGAAAAGCCCAAGGATTGGTATTATGCATGCCAATAAGCAAAACTTGTTTATGTGCACATTTATAAAAAAACTGTGGATAATTACAAGAATCCATGTACATCCCTTTTGATAAGCGAACTTTGATTCTAGGTAAATTGATGAAGAAAAAGCCTTTCCAAATAAACCTAAGCATCAATAGTATGTATCCTAATGTGGAGAATATGTTTCTGATGCCTATCACAAAAAGAATGAGATTATTACAAGAATTCATGTTCATCTCTTTTGACAAATAAACTTTAATTCTAAAGAAAATGGTGGAAAAAAAAAAGCTTTTCTTAAGAAAACAAAGCATCAATTCATGCATCTCAATGAGGATAAAATGTTTGTGGCACCTAATTGCAAAAAAATAGGGATAATTATGAGAATACATGTTTGTCTGTTTTAGCAGATGAATTTTTATTCCAAGGAAAATGGTGTAAGGAAAATCTTTTCTTGAGAAACCAATGCATCAATATCATGTATTCTAATGAGAAGTATGTGTTTCAGTTCCTCATCATGAAATGAATGAAGATTATTGCAAGAACCTATGTTCATCTCCATTGATAGATGAACTTTGATTCTAAGGATGAGGTGGATAAAAAGGCTTTTCTCAAGAAACCCAAGCATCAATATCGTGTGTCCCAATAAGGAGAATGTGCTTATGATGCATAATCACAGAAGGAATGAAGATTATCACAAGAATCCAGGTTCATTTATCTTGACAGATGAACTTTAATTTGAAATAAATTGGTGAAAGGAAAAGCTTTTTATTGAGAAACCAAATCATCAAATCATGTATCCTAATACGAAGAAATTGTTTATGGTGCAAATTACAAAATGAATAGAAATAATTATAAGAATCGCATAGAAGGAATGTTTCCAATACAGGGAACATTTTTTCAGTGCCCAATCACAAAAAGAATATACATTATTATAATAATCCTTGTTTATTTCTTCTTGTAGATGAACTTTGATTCTGAGAAAAATTATGGAAAGAGAAGATTTTATGGAGAAATGAAAGCATTATTGTCACATATCTAATAAGGAAAAAGTGTTTACAATACAAAATCACAAAAAGCCAGTGATTATTATAAGACTACGTTCGTCTCTTTTAATGGGTAAACTTTGACTCTATGAAAAATTGTGGAACGAAAAGCCTTTTTGGAAAAACAAAAGCATTAATATCATGGATAATAACAAGGAGGCTATGTTTGTTTAGCCTAATCACAAAAAAAAAGTTAAGGTTGTTATAAGAATCCGTGTTCGTCTCTTTTAATAGCTCGAACATGATTCTAAGGAAAATAGCAGAATGTAAAGCTTTTTTTGGGAAACCTAAGCATTAATATCATGTATCCCAATGAGAGAGTAGTTTATAGTGCCCAATGACAAAAAGAATGGAGATTATTACCTAAATCTATACTCATCTCTTTGATGAATGAACTTTGTTTCTAAAGTAATTGGTGGAATGAAAGGCTTTTCCTGAGAAATCAAGACATTAGTATCATGCATCCCAATAATGAGAAATTTTCGTGGCACCTAATCACAAAAAAATGGAGATAATTATGAGAATCCTTATTCATCGTTATTGGTGGATGAGCATTGATTATAAAAAAATAGATGATGGAAAAGCTTTCCTTAAGGAACTAAAGCATTAATATCAATTATCCCAAATGGGGTCGATGTGCTTATGGTTCTCAATCACAAAAAAAAGTGGATATTATTATAAGAACCCATATCTCTTTTGATAGCTGAACTCTAATTCAAAGGAAAATTATGGAAAAAAAACTTTTCTCTTGAAACTTAAGCACCACTATCTTGTATCCCAATAAGAGAACATGTTTACGATGCACAATCATAAAAAGCATGGGTGTTATTACAAGAATCCATGTTCGTCTCTTTTGATATAAAAACTTTATTGCTAAAGTAATTAGTGGAAGGAAAAGCTTTTCTTGAGAAATCAAAGCACCAGTATCATGTATCCCAATAAAGAGAAATTATTTGTGGTGCAAATCGCAAAATGAATAAAGATAATTATAAGAATCGTTTAGAAGGAATGTTCCCAATGAAAGGAATATTTTTTGGTGCCTAATCACAAAAAGAGTAGACATTGTTACAATAATCTCTTTTCATTTCTTCTTGTAGATGGACGTTGATTCTGAAGAAAATTATGGAAGGAGAAGCTTTTATGGAGAAAGAAAAGCATCATTGTCAAATATCTAATAAGGAGAAAGTGTTTACAATGTAAAATCACAAAAAGCCAGTGATTATTACAAGAAACCATGTTCGTCTCTTTTAATGGGTGAACTTTAACTCTATAGAAAATTGTGGAACAAAAAGCTTTTTTGGAATAACCAGAGCATTAATATCATGGATAACAATAAGGAGGATACATTTGTTTAGCCTAATCACAAAAAAAAGTTAAGGTTGCTATAAGAATCCATGTTCATCTCTTTTGACAAATAGAACATGAGTGTAAGGAAAATAGTGGAATGAAAAGCTTTTCTTGAGAGACCCAAGCATCAATATCATGTATCCCAATGAGAGAGTAGTTTATAGTGCCCAATGACAAAAAGAATAGAGATTATTACCTAAATTTATGCTCATCTCTTTGATGAATAAACTTTGTTTCTAAAGTAATTGGTGGAAGGAAAAGCTTTTCCTGAGAAATCAAGACATTAGTATCATGTATCCTAATGATGAGAAATTCTCATGGCACCTAATCACAAAAAAAATAGAGATAATTATGAGAATCCTTATTCATCATTATTGGTGGATGAGAATTGATTACAAAAAAATAGAGGATGGAAAAGCTTTCCTTGAGGAACTAAAGCATTAATATCAAGTATCCCCAATGGGGTCAATGTGCTTATGGTGCTCAATCACAAAAAGAATGAAGATTATTACAAGAATCTATGTTTGTTTCTTTTGATAGCTAAACTCTAATTTAAAAGAAAATTGTTGGAAAAAAAAGCTTTTCTCCAGAAACTTAAGCACCACTATCCTGTATCCCAATAAGAGAATGTGTTTACACAGTGTACAATCATAAAAAGTACGGGTGTTATTACAAGAATCCATGTTCATCTCTTTTGATATAAGAACTTTGATTCTCAAGTAATTGGTGGAAATAAAAGCTTTTCTTGAGAAATAAAAGCATCAGTATCACATATCCTAATGATGAAAAAATTTTTTTGGCACCCAATCATAGAAAGATAGAAATAATTATAAGATCCTTATTCATCTCTATTGGTGGACAAACTTTGATTACAAAAACTGATGGAAGGAAAAGCTTTTCCTAAGAAACCAAAGCATCAATATCAAGTATCCCAATAAAGTCAATATGTTTATGATGCCAAATCATAAAAAAATGGCAATTATTACAAGAATCCATGTTTATCTCATTTGATAGATAAACTTTGAGTCAAAGGAAAATGGTGGAAAGAAAAGCTTTTCTTGAGAAACCTAAGCATCACTATCCTGTATCCTAATGAAATGAATGTATTTACATTGCACAATCATAAAAAGGTTAGGGGTTATTATAAGAATCCATGTTCATCTCTTTTGATGGGTGAACTTCGATTCTATGGAAAATGGCAGAAAGAAAAGCTTTTCTTGCATAACCAAAGCATCAATATCATGTATCCTAAGGAAGAGAACACATTTATGTTGCCTATCACAAAAGAATGGAGATTATTATAAGAATCTATGTTCATCTTTTTTGACAGATAAACTTTGATTCCTAAGGAAAATGGTGGAAAGAAACGTTTTTCTTCAGAAACCCAAGCGTTGATAGTATACTTGCCACTAATGAGAACTTGTTTATGTGTATATTCATAAAAAGACTGTGGATAATTACTAGAATCCATGTTTCTCCCTTTTGACAAATAAACTTTAATTCAAGGCAAATTGGTTAAAGAAAAAGCTTTTCTAGAGAAACCCAAACATTAATTGTCTGTATCCTGATGAGGAGAACATGTTTATGATGTCTAATCAGAAAAAGAATGAGATTATTACAAGAATCCATGTTCATATTTTTTGATAGACAAACTTTGATTTTAAAGAAAATGGTGGAAAGAAAAGCTTTTCTTAAGAAAACAAAGCATTAATTCATGTATCCCAATGAGGATAAAATGTCTGTGGCACCCAATCACAAAAAGAATGAAGATAATAATGAGAATCCATGTTCGTCTCTTTTAGCAGATGAACTTTTATTCTAAGGAAAATGGTGGAAGGAAAATCTTTTCTTGAGAAACCAACGCATCAATATCATGTATCCTAAAGCGGAGTATGTGTCTAGTGCTCGATCACGAAATGAATAAAGATTATCATAAGAATCTATATTTGTCTCTATTGATAGATAAACTTCGATTCTAAGGATGATTATGGAAAGAAAAGCTTTTCTTGAGAAACCCAAACATTAATATCATGTATCCTAATGAGGATAATATGTTTATGGTACACAATTACAGAAGGAATGGGGATTATTACAACAATCTAGGTTCATCTATTTTAATAGATGAACTTTGATTCTAAATAAATTGGTGAAAGAGAAAGTTTTTCTTTAGAAACCCAATCATGATTATTATGTATCCTAATAAGAAGAAATTGTTTGTGGTGCATAATCACAAAATAAATGGAGATAATTACAAAAAGAAATTCATTTAAAAGAAACGTTCCCAATGAGGGGAACATTTTTATAGTGCTTAATCACGAAAAGAATGGATATTATTACAATAATCCTTTTTCATTTCTTCTTGCAGATGCACTTTGATTTTGAGGAAAATTATGGAAGGAAAAGCTTTTTTGGAGATATGAAAGCATCGATATAACGTATCCAATAAGGAGAAAGTGGTTATAGTGCAAAATCACAAAAGGCCGATGATTATTACAAGAAATCATGTTCATCTATTTTGATGGGTGAACTTTGATTCTATGGAAAATTATGCAATGAAAAGCTTTTTCAGAAAAACCAAAGCATTATATCATGCATAACAATAAAGAGGTTATGTTTATTTAGCCTAATCATAAAAAAATTAAGATTATTATAAGAATCCATGTTCATCTATTTTGATAGATAGAACATGATTCTAAGGAAAATAGCGGATTGAGAAGCTTTTTATGAGAAACCCAATCATCAATATCATGTATCCTAATAAGGAAACAGTTTATGGTGCTAGTTCACAAAAGGAATAAAGATTATTACATGAATCTTTGTTCATCCCTTTAGAGGGATAAACTTTGTTTCTAAAGTAATTGGCGGAAGAAAAAGCTTTTCTTGAGAAATCAAGTCATCAGAATCACATACCCAATGATGAGAAAATGCTCATGGCACCCAATCACAAAAACAATAGAGATAGTTATGATTGTTCAACACTATTGGTGGATGAACATTGATTACAAAGAAAATGGATGATGAAAAAGCTTTTCTTAAGGAAGTAAAGCATCAATATCAAGTATCCCAATAGTTCAATGTGTTCATGGTGCCCAATCATAAAAAGAGTGAAGATTATTATAAGAATCCATGTTTGTCTCTTTTGACAGATGAACTCTAATTCAATGGAAAATAGTGAAAAAAATGCTTTTCTTGAGAAACCTAAGCATCACTATCCTATATCCCAATGCAAAGAATGTGTTTATGGTGTACAATCACAAAAAGAATGGGCGTTAGTACAAAAATCCACGTTTATCTCTTTGATGTGCGAACTTTAGTTCTATGGCAAATGGTGGGAGGAAAAACTTTTCTGGTGAAACCAAAGCATTAATATTATGTATCCCAAAGAGAACAACAAGTTTATGTTGCCCAATCACAAAAAGAATAGAGATTATTATAGGAATTCATATTCATCTTGTTTGATAGATAAACTTTGATTCTACGAAAAATGTTAGAAAGAAAATCCTTTTTTGAGAAATGCAAGCATCTATATGATGCATGCCAATGAGGAGAACATGTTTATCTGCACATTCATATAAAAGATGTAGATTATTACAAGAATAATATCCATTTCTTTTGATGGACAATGATTCTAAGCAAATTGGTGGAAGAAAAAGCTTTTCTTGAGAAACCCAAGCATCAATAGTATGTATCCTAATAAGGAGAACATGTTTTTAATGGCCAATAAAAAAAAGGTTATTACAAGAATCCATGTTCATCTTTTTTAATAGATGTACATTTCATCTGGGACTTTCTTTTTAGTAGTCTCGTTATTTGAGACTGGGAATATGGTTGTTGTCAAATAGAGGTCTATCTCTGCGGGTAATTTTCACATTTTTGTAACTTATTTCATCACACATAGATGGTCGTATTGAATGTGATAGAAAAAGTATCATTTAAAAATTGATCTTGGTTAAAAGAAAAATATTCAAAAGGAAAATTTTATTTTTAAATATTTTCTTACGAAATTTGGAAAATCATTCTTGCAGATGATATCATGGTCAAATATTTCATTTTTATAAATTTTTTTAAGATTTTTTCAAAAAAATTTTAAGATTTTTAAGATTTTCATCCTCTTTGGCCAAATTATCCTCCCCTATAAATGGGGGAGGATGTTTTCTTTGAGTATCTTTAGTTTAAGAGCCAAAAGAATTAGAGAAAAAAGAGAGAAAATACTTGAAAAAAATAGTTTTCAAAGCTTGTTAAGGTATAATCTCTATGAAAATCTTTAAAGTCTCGTTTGTTTCATACATTTTTTTCTCTTTGGTCAGCTAAAAATATGCTCAAGTTCATGGATTTTTGATCCATGTTGAAAGACAATACATAATGGCCACAAATTAATTTCCTTGATTTTATTATTTTTCTTAATAAATTATCTTTCTTCATAAATCATGTTTATGTGGGTATGATGTTGATTTTGGTGTTGTATTTGTCATATATATTCATATATATTTTATTTCTTTTAGTGTTTTCTTATTATTATGGTGAAATCACATGTTTATATATATATTTTGTAATTTTTATCATATAATGGTGCTAATTTGTGGTAAATAAAATACGAATATGTGATTGTTGAGTTTAAAAAAATTGATTGGTAGATTATTTAGCTATTGGCTGAAATTTATGCATGTATATGTGATGATTTTTTATGGTCATTCATAAAAATAAAAAGTTTAGAGGCTAATTTATAAAAAATAAAAAAAATAAAAAAAGTTTTGTTTGGACCTATCAAGTTAAAACACCCTTAAGAGTATGTTTTATGCACTTATCAAGTTAAAATTCATTTTTTTAGTTTTAGGGTCTTTTGTAATTTTAAACAGTTTAGGGATTTTTGTGTAAATATTGAAAAATTTATTCTAGGGGAAAAAAAGGTGACCAAATCTTGCTTGTAATTTTCTATGTGATTTTCTATGGTTATTTTGATTTATTTGATGCTTAATTTTATATTTTAATCATGTAAGGGCTAATTTATAATTTTAGAAAAGTTCAGGGACCATTAGGAAAATCTAGCACTTTTAGGCCAAAATGGTTAGCTCTAGCATGAAATCATTCATTTAGAGTATTTTAAATTTTTTTAGCATTCCATTGGTCCTCCGATGGGGTGCTAAAAATATTAAAACCTTTCATATTTTTTTGGTTCTCTGTTAGGATACAAAATGTAATTTTTAAAAATTTAAGGACTTATGTCTTTTTTTGCATTTCTCATTTAGGGTATTTGGGCCAAAAATTATATTTTTAGGATTTTTAACCAATTTAGGATGTTTAATTTTGAAAAATTTAAGGACACGTTAGCAATTTTTTGTACTTTAGTTCATTTTTGTGATCTAATTTATCGATTTAGAGTAAAAATCATCATTACCTATATTTTCATGTCCTTTAGGGTCATCGGGGTACTTTCACATTGAAGGTACACCCTAAGGGTATTTTGATAATTTTTTTAGCCAAGTCTTAGGTAGTCATTTGGGATAGCTTCACCTTTTTATAATCTTTTTTCATGTCTTTTAGGGTTGTCAGGATACTTTCATATCGAAGGTACACTTAAGGGCATTGTGGTAATTTCCATCGAGCTGAGTCTTAGTAGCTATCAAGATGCTTTTATGCCATACATTTAGGATATCCTTTCATAATCATTTTCATGTCATTTAAGGTTGCTGAGATACTTTCATGTCGAAGGTATAGCCTAAAGGCATTTTGGTAATTTTGAATAAAAACCAAGTCCTATGTGATAACTAGGATACTTTCATGTCAAAAGTACACATTAAGAATTGGTTCGTTATATTGTTATCAGGTTTTAGGATGTTCTATAAATATTTTCAATAAAATATAAAATTTTTTTTTTTAGAAAATTAATGCAATGTCTCTAAGTATCGTAGAATTTCTCTCAAAATATGAGAGAGGTTTTACAAATTATTTAAATAACGAGATATCCTTTTCAAAATGGAAATCAAGATTCTTATGAATTTCAAAAAATAATAAAACCTTCTGTATTCCTCTGTTCCTCCACTAGAGTGTGAGAGGTATTATGAATTTTAAAACCTTTTGTTTTCCTTTGGTTTTCTGTTGGGATAAAAAAGAGAATGATAAAAAGCTTTCATGTTCTACTGCTCCTCCGACGAAGTGCGTAAGAGATTTTGATTTTTAAAATTTTAAAAAACTCAAATTTTTAACACAGAATAATAAATTTATTTTTTAAATTTTTATTTGCGAATTTATAATCAAATGCCATACATCGAAATCGAATAAAGAATAAAATTCAAGTTGAGATTTATTAATAAGGTACCGATTTTTGGGTATCACGAGGGGGTCGATCCTTACTTATGATTGTAACCGACTCCAGAACCCTTTTATATGATCTCCGATATGATCGTGGGCCTCTAAGTTAGTATCTTAGGGTTTCATAACCCTTAAAATACGAACTCCAATAGGGCCAATCTCGCCCACCTAAATAAATTGGTGATAACTCCAAATAAATAATTATTTTATAATGACTATTTAGGGTTAAACCGAGTGAAAGATTCATCTCGACCACCCAATCCCTAAAAATAAGAAATTGTCAATAATGATATGGCCTATAGAAATAAAAGAATATAAAATAGTGATAAATTTAACAAATATAGAAGTAAGGGCCATTTAAATCAGGCTTGGTCAGGATTCATATCTATGCCACATTTTGACAGCTTGGTGACTCCACTGGGGAAATCTAGAGAGTCAGGCCTAAAATTCATTACGTGTTAACTAAATTTCAATTAATTCGGTTTCAATTGGCATATAATTTTAGAACTTTTTTTTAAATTTTCTTTTTCATTATATTAATATTTATTTTGCACTAATGCTTTCATGTTTGCTTTTAGTCTTTTAGGGATTAGGATAGTGGCTCTTATTTTTTTCATAAAAAAGGTATATTTATCCCTTCGCACACAGTATGCACATTTGTAGTAGTTTCTCTTTTCGGTTGGTGGATTAACACTATGTCTTTGTAAGTTTCAAAATGATGGTCTGAGTGATGTTGAAATAGGAGTATGGGGATGTTAAGAGAGAAGGTATTTTGGGTTTACTGTCATTGGTTTTGGTAATACGAACGAGGTCCTTAATGGTATGGTTGACTAGCATAGTTAACAGAAGAAGCTTTTTCTTTTTTCTTTCCTGTGTTTGGCTTTTTTCCACAGAAGACTCCTCAATCATGATTTTACCAGCCTTTACAACTATCTCGATCATCTCTCCAGAAATAATAAGATCAACAAAATTCTTGGTTCTGTTGCCTACTAATTTATCATAATAGGGGGATACAAAGTGCTCACGAATCACATTATGGTTTTTTTCTCAGTCAAGGGAGGCTGAACTTAGGAGGCCATGTCTCTCAATTTTTGTGCATATTTTTTAAAAGATTCAATAGACTTCTTCTCCGTATTTTGAAGAGTCAATCTATCAGGCACTCATTTAGCCATATGTTTATATTGTTAAAGAAATGCATTGGCTAAGTTAGTCTAGCATTAAATTTGAGTGCAATTCAAATCATTATACCATCTTAGCGCAGATCTAGATAAGCTCTCTTGAAACAGTGAATCAAAAGTTTATTATTTTAGGCATAACCAGCCATATTCCTGATGAACATTTTAATGTATGCTTAAAGGTAAGGATGCTTTTACTTTTTAAACTCAAGCATTTTAAATTTTGGTGGGAGGACTAAATCTGGTACTAAACTAAGGTCCTCAACGTCTACTCTACTATATAGTTTGACCCTTTTAATGACTTTTAGCCTCTTTTCAAGGAGTTGTAATTTCCCTTTCTCTATCTTTACTTTAGCCTGCTCTTTACCCTGCTATTTACGCTTTTCCTCTTCATTAATACTAGGGCCTACTAATTCTTTTTGGGTGACCACTGTTCTTGCACCTACCCTTTGCAAAAGGGCATCAAGGTTAATAATGATGATTGGTGGATTAGCAACTGGGACATTTTGTTGCAGATTTTGGATATTAGCTGGTTATGCATCATGAGTGTTAATTGTTTGTTCATCAACTAATACCCCTCAGATTCCCTGATAAGAGTATCAGTATTTATCTTTTACTGTTGATGAACCAGCTCCCTTGCCAGTAACAACTCCACATCCTTGTGATTTGAGCTTGTAGTTCTTCTTGCCTTTTTAGCATGGCCTCCTAGGCTTGTCGATGACTTTCTTCTAATCTCTCTAACCTTGCCAAGTGATCCTTAACTATTTTTCTCATTCTAAATCTAGTATGGCATCAATGAGTGGGTAGTGGTTGAGTTAATCTTCCAAAATTTGCAATGTTCACCTTAACAATTCCACATTTCTTTAAGTTAATTAATTTTTATTTATAAACTAAAAATTTATAATCATGTATGTACTTACATATGTATATGTCTGGGCACGTGTTTGTGTGATATGAGTTTATGAATGCGCTTACAGGGACATTTACTTTAACTAAATATTCCAAACTCAAAAATTTTCTATTAACTTTATGACAAATTACATGTTCACATCATTGATCATGTAGGGATTACATCTAAGGAACTTTCTAACTTGATCATATTATCTCTAAGCCTCATCCAAAGATTAAAGTATAACATGCCGTAATGTCTTATGAGATTAATTTGCATCTATAAGTCTCTAATCCTCTTCATCATTTTCTTTGCTTAGCTAATAGCTGAGCGGATCAATTCTGTAAGATGATCTATGTGCATTTATTGGCCAAAAGAATTAACTGCACATTGTCTACCAGTATCTTTGGCCCACTATACTTTATCAACCCAATATGCATCTAGATTATGGTAGGCTTGTACCAAGGCACAAATACCATCTCCCCTACATTATAATTCTAGTCCCAATTCTACAACAGTTATAATGAGACCTTGTTTTTCCTCGAGCTGTTAAAATACCTTACCATGCTCTCGATCCAAGGCAGCTTGGAGTCTTTTATTTTTTTCACTAGACCTTTTTAACTAGAGATGTGTATCAGCATGCCTTCTTCTTTACCTTTCAGAAATAGTTTGCTTGGCTTCTTCTTCCAAAGCTTTAGCCTTCCATACTTTCAACTTTTCATTTAACTTGTACATTTCTTCCTTTATCCCCTTAGTAGTGTTGTTGGAAATCCTAGATATCCTGGCAAGTTTCATTTTTTTGTTTCATTTAACCTAGCCAATCTTCATTAGATTGTATTTTTCCTATATTTTTTCAACTACTTTTCCTTTTGCTTCCATCTTTATTCGTAAATAGGCAACCTCCTCTTAGAGCTATTGATTCTCATCACTCATCATTTTCATTCCTTGGTAGCTTCGTCCTTAATAAATTGATCTTGGATGGCATGAAAGGTTCTGATTGAATAGTTACTTGAGGAATGGTCTCGTTTAAGCTAGGATTGATTATATTACAACCTCAAACTCTCCTCAAGCATCATACCATAGAGTGCTCTTATTTATATATACACGTAATCCTAACTCATACCTCTCTCTCTCCATTGTAAAGTAGCTATCGAAGCAACATTTTGTAATTGTCACCCTGATATTCCAAGTTAACACTAGCCAGATTTGAAGTCATAGGGATGAATTATTGCAATCTTATTTTTGGGCCAATAATGGTGCATAACCCACGGTGCCCCATATGCCAAGTAAAGGCACATATAACAGATTACCATGCTGATACACAAAGCATTTTGGTGAAAAGCATGGTGCCCTCCAGGTTATATCAAAAGAAGCCAAGTTTTCAAGCATTTCAACCCATTGTTTCTTGGTTTCAGATTTAGGCCATTCTTTTTTGATGAATTCCTAAAAAGGGATTAAATGTGGGAATTAGGTTAACTTTATCTGCCTTTTCACCCTAAAAATGACTTCGGACCTAGATATACAATAGAAGAGCATTTTTGGAGAATTTTTTTGACTCTTTTTTTTTGCATGCATTGAGTGCTCGAATCATCTCATTTAGAATTATTAGAGTTGGGTGCATATTTCTTTTCAATCGATTACATGTGCCAACACTTTCGAGAAAAAAAATATCTTGTATATAGTCGGACCGAAGGTATCTAGATATTTCTTAGTGTCAGATCACTCTTAGAAATATTTTCGTAGATTTTGACATGAGATGACATTGTTGTTCCCGTTCTGCTTTATATAATGGTGGTTGACTTTGGGACCTAAATCCAAAACTTCATTTAATTTTTCACGGAAGCTGGTCAAATTGAGCTATTTGCAGTAGATAAGTTTTGTCTCTGAAGGCCCAAGCTTGAGAAGAGTTGATATCTCTTTCATAGTTGAAGTCATACCATGTTGATTGAATAAAAAACATCGAAATGATGAATCCTAAAACTCAATCATATCCCTAAGTAATTTCATCCATGTCTATTTTAAATAAGAGAGCTATCTGTCTAAACTACTCTGTAACCTGAGTTTGCTTCACATTGCCCTACTGATCCTACATTTCAGCTAACTTTCTCAAATTATTCTGGAAAAGGTCTAAATATGTTGAAAAGAGTTGATATCTCTTTCATAGTTGAAGTCATACCATGTTGATTGAATGAAAAACATCGAAATGATGAATCCTAAAACTCAATCATATCCCTAAGTAATTTCATCCATGTCTATTTTAAACAAGAGAGCTATCTGTCTAAACTACTCTGTAACCTGAGTTTGCTTCACATTGCCCTACTGATCCTACATTTCAGCTAA